>PVIW01002760.1:0-199834 GCA_004026585.1 Noctilio leporinus | reverse complement strand
TTTATTATTTTTAGAAAGAGGGGAAGGGAGAGAGGCAGACAGAGAGAGAATCAATGTGTGGTTGCGTTTCACCTGCCTCCAGGCACAGACCTGGCTGGAGACCTGGCTTGCAACCTGGTTATGTGCCCTGGCTGGGAATCGAACCAGCGACCTTTGGGTTCGCAGGCCGGCGCCTTAACCACTGTATGACCAGCCAGGGAGCACTTCTATTTCTGATCTAGCCTCCCCTAGCAAATGAAGATAAAATTGTTCCCCATCTGCCCCAGGCCACTGTGCTCTGACAAGTATTTACATGTGGACCAGGTGGAACAAAGCCTCAATATTATAAATCAAGTTCTGTATTAGCAATAATCCTGGTGTACATAGTAGCAATAGCACTCTCAGTCAGGCGCTATTGTTTAATGGCCACAAATCTGTCCTGTGAGCTCCTGTGCAATGTGACTTTCCCATTCTTCCCACCCACAGGCCGGGTATATTCCTCCACTCCCTTAAATCTAGGCTGGCCTTGTACTTGCTTTGGGTAGCAGTCTGCAGCCAAACTGAAGCTGTGTGAATTCCAAAGTCTAGGCCACAAGGGGCCTTAGGCTTCCACCTTTGCCCTTTGGAAACACAGTCCTGAGCATGCCATTCCATAAAGAAACCCAGGAAGAGAGACCGCATGGGTAGGGGCCCTGGACCCCAGCTTAAAGGTACCTGCATGAATAAGCCCAGGAGAGGCAAAAGGAAGCACGCAGCCAATCTGCTGAACCATAAGAAATAAATACTAATGTCATCTTCAATCTCAAAGGTTTGTTATACAGCAATACAGATAAAAGATACAGGTAGATTAGCAGGGGGTTGTAGAGTTCAAATTAAAAACGATTTTCAAAAACAATTTAATATTTCTCAAAACTCAACAACAAACAAAATCTAGGTAGCTGAAATTCAGGAATAATGGTTACCTTAAGAGAGGAAGAAATGGGTGAAGATTAAGAAGGAAGCATTATAGGATGCTGATAAATTTTATTTCTAGGCCTGAATAGTGATTACATGGGTGTGTTCACTTTGTGATAATTTATCAAGCTGTGCACTCTGAGCTATGTACTCTTCTGAATAGATGCTAAACTTACATTTTAACTAGATTAAGAGAAGATTCACTGGGCAAAATCTCCTTCAGAAACAGGTACATGGATTAAGGAAATAAATTATTATGTTCACAATGTTTTGTCCATTGATCAAAATTTCCTCAGAGAAGCCATATAACACACACACACACACACACACACACACACACACACATATATCCAGTTTAAAAAACTGAAAATCACTTGTTACCTTTGAGCATGTTTCTTCCTGGCTCAAAATGGCCTATTTATGAGTTTAAAGATGGTCCCAGAATCCCAGAAAACTTTATAATGCTTCAGTCAAGGTATTTTCAAGAGCTGGTTTACAATTTTTCATGTCATTTCAGAAAGTGTCAACCACTCACAAAATAAAAGGTCTTCAAGACTTTCATCACACAGGTATGTCTCCCTTGGTAGGCCACAAAAACTCCATAAGGGCATATCTCATCTGTGTCTCAGTGTCCTCTGGCCCCACACCCTAATAAGTAGGTCAAGCAGTGTGTCACTTGTTCATACAGAAGAGACTCCACAAATGTCTGTGGTTGGTAGACAGACCCCAAAGCTCTGAACAATGTTTGAGTCCTTTGAATAAGTAATTCCTCTTCAAGGGGTCTGTTCAAAGTTAGTAATTGTAAATGGAGACAAAAATTTATGCATGGAATTTTCCATCAAGTTCTTTAAAATAGCAAAAAAAAAGGGGAAAAAAAAAGAAAAAACCTACCAGTGGAAATATTCCAAATGTTTAAAGTTAGAGGATTAGATAAAGAAACTGTGTTATATCCATGAAGTAGAAGTCATACAGACATTAAAAATGACATTAAAAAGAATAATATAAGCTCTCTCTTTGTGGTGAGATTATGAGTGTCCACTTCTTTGCAATGTTCTGTCCTTGTCAAATTTTCTACAAGGTACAAGTATTTTTTACTTTGTGCTTTTATAAAAAACAAAGTTTAAAAAAATGGAAAAATATGTTGAACTAAAGATAATTAGCATTATACATTATAATCCATTTCTCTTTTAATATCCGTGTATGACTTTCTCCATCACTTGACATTCTTTGCCTAGAATCATCACTTCAGTTATATACGTATCTTGAACATGTTACCGAACCCAACTACCACTGAATCACAATTGTCTTTCTTTCCTGCTAGGCTCTGAGCTCATCATTTTTGTAAACCCAATGTTTAACACAGTGTCTTGCTTTTAATGGGTGCTCATATATTTTGACTAAAAGTTGAGTATCAGGTAAAGGACAATAGCACTTACCTAAACTACATGGCAATAGGGGTCATATTTCCCTACGAGCCCCATGTGTGGCCCACAAAAGATCTACAATTCGTATTTGTAACTTGTTAGTGAGCTTGGGCTGCCATAACAAAACACCATAGAATGGCCTGGCTGGTGGTTCAGTTGGTTGGAGCATCATCCTCTACACCAAAAGGCTGCAGGTTCAATTCCCAGTCAGGGCAGGCACATGCCTAGGTTGCAGGTTCAATCCCCAGTACAGGTATGTATGAGAGGCAACCAACTGGTTTCTCTACTACATCAATGTTTCTTTCTCTCGCTCCATCTTCCTTCCCCACTCTGCTCCTTCCCCCTCCCCACTTCTCTCTTTTTAAAACATCAATAAATATACCATACACTGTGCAACTTAAACAACAGATATTCCTCACAGTACCATGGACTGGAGGTCTGAAATCAGGGTGCCAGCATCACTAGATTCGGGGGAGAACCCTCTTCCTGGCTTGTATGTGGCTGCTTTCTTGCTGTGTGTGCTCACATCAAGAAGTGCACATGACATGGCCTCTTCTTCATGTGTGTGCACAGGGAGAGAGAGCTCTCTGCAGTCTCTTCATATAAGGCCACTAATCCTACCTCATTCCATCCTTATGATCTCCTTTAACTGTAATTACCTCCATGCAGGTCCCAGTCAACTGTAGTCGAACTGGGAAACTTGTAAATTGGGAACAGGGGAACACAATATAGTCGTATCATTATTAAATGAAAACAGACATTTCACCTCACCAGTGGATCACTGAGGTGCTGCCAAGGGATAGACTCTTACCTATGACCATCAGAACAATGGCCCAAAAACTTCATCCTTTGTGTCAACTGATGGGCAATACCAAAGGAGAGGTGTAAACTTTTGGTATGACTTAATATGTTCCTGAACAACAGGAAGACAACGAAGAATTTGGGTGTATATGCGCTACATCCAAACCTGTGCTTCAGGAAGATTAATCAGGTGTACAAACATAGATGAGAACTACTGCTGAAGCCACTGCAAGAGTCAGTTGGGGGCCGTGGGTGGTGACAGTAGGAGCCATTAGGTGTAGGGAGACGGGGGAAAGGGCAGACACAAAGGACATCACCAGGGTCAGATACACAGGAAATTGTTACTGAATGGATGGATGAGAGACACAGGAAAGGGAAAAGCAGCAAAGATAATATTAAGGTAAAGGAAGGAGGTGGTGAGAGGACAGCTGCACCATACAAAGAGCGTGGGATGGGAGGAGAAGGTGGATTTGATCTGCAGAAGGAAAGGGAGGGTGATCTGCATTAGGGATGTGTTGAATCTCAGCTGCCAGGAGATATCCAGGCAGAGATGCTCGTGAGGTAGTTGGAAATGGGTGCATGGAACCTCAGAACAGAAGCCAGGCCAGAGATGAATATCTAAACATCAGCCACAGAAGTAAGATGACTAAGGACACAGCACAGAAAGTCAGAGATGGTCTTCTTTGAACACCAGAGAAAGGCTAGAGAACAAATGGAAAGAAACAAGGAAAGGCCAGAAAGGTAGCCAGTGAATCAGAGCAATGCAGTGTCATGCGGTCCGGACAAGCAGTTTCCGGGTCAGAGCATTCAGTACCGGCAGGAGCACAGAGACACCCACTGGCTGAGATGGAGCATCTGGACTTGGTTCCTCTGTGATCAGAGGTTCCCATGAGAGAGTAGTTTTAACAAGGTGGGGAGAGCGAAGCAGGGAGCCACAGAAAACCAGAAAGGGAGAGAAGCAACATGCTGGGTCCTGTGTGTATGCCAGGCACTGTGATGGGAATGTTGTGTTCATTACCATCTTCAACCTGCACAAACACCTCCCCCTACAAGGTAGGTGCTATCACAATTTATATTCAGAGAAATCTGTGTACAACTTCATAACGAGAGGAGCATATCTACAAAGTCACATTTGCCTGTCAGAAAAAACAAACCTCTCACATATATTTTGATGTAACTATGGAAATTTGGGAGCAGGTGTGTAGCTGCAAACAGGTATCAAGGAAAATGTTACAAACTAAGAGGAATAAAGCATGCAGTGGTCTGGATGGCTGACTAATCACATGGCCAAAATGTTTTGATGGCAAATGCATTTGATTCCTAGTGGCCCGGTGACGTGTCTATCTGTCTCTGGCTCCCACTGAAACTGGGAGAAAAACATACAAATCAAATCAACGTTGGTCTGATCAATTAGCCTTAGTGCCAACTTTTATTATCAGTAACCTTTTTGAAGGCTGATTTTCTTTTATCCATCTGAACAGCTGTATGTATTAATTAAAAAGTCTGAGTTCATCCTATCATTACAGTAATAGGAAAAAAATCAGGCCTTGACTTGCGGGTCATCACAATTGTGAAAAAACATAGGCCTCCTTTAACACACTCTCAGAAACATCTCAAACTTGTGGAAATTTAACACACATGGGAAAATCTGGGGTTTCAGAAATCCTTTGCCTCCCCTTTGTACCTTAGCTTACTTTCTACCATAATTCATTATTACCGTAAAATAATTTGTCATCATTGCCACAGCTGGTCTCACTGGCAATAATTAAAAGATACATAAAACACCTTGCTTTTCTCAGCCAGATACTTGAACCATGCTTGATAGTAATGAGCTGTTTCATTAAAATTGTTCAAAAAAAAAAAAGGCAAGCAATTCCGGGCTTGCAGAAAAACGCTAATAATAGCAGCTTCTCTGGATTAACAAAGCCATAAATCTGTGGATGCTGTTTGACTTTTATTGAACATGAGTAACATCAACACGTGCTATGATCCTGAAGGCCGGCCAGCATTCTCGGGAAATGACTTACCTCACAGCTCGCCCTGCACCAACAGACCCTAACACCAACTGCCCCTTTCTGCTACGCTCACCTGGCTGGGAACGGTCGTCACGTACTCCTCTCCCAGGTAGCTATGGTAGAAAGCCCTGAGCTTGAATACCCCTCTGCCACTTCCTACCGGCAGATACCAGAACAGTGGCTCTGAATCAGTCTCAGCCCCTGTGTGATGGGAATAAAACTGTATCAGAGCCACGGAATGAAAACCGCAGGCCACACAATGGCCAACAGGAAGGGGCAACGCAGTGAGCCAAACACATCTGGCCCCCCGCTCTGGATTCACCATTATCTACTTGGCTGGGTAACACTGGGTAAGTTGGCCATTCATTCCCTTTAGGTTTTACACTCTTCCTAATGATCGTATCTGATTTTAGCCACAGAGCCTTCAAGCTTTGCTTTTCAATCCGGGTGGGAAGTAGCCAGAGAGACACAACAAGTACATCGTATTGCACCTCTTTCCTACAACGGTGGTCTGAAGTGCCCTTTCCTCCGCAAATCTGTAACTTTTTGAAGTTAGTAAGGGTGGAACTTGTGACAACCACTTACAGCGCCATCCTTTCTTGATGATTTGGGTGAACAAGGAGGCGGCCTTGCCCTTACTATGATTTACTGGGGAAAAAACACCACTGAAACCTGACGTTCATGCCTACTGACAAAGGTTTCAAAGAAACCTGATGTGACCCATACAGAGGGCGACCATATCCAAATTTACACAGTTTTGAGAAAAGGTGCTTTATTAATAATCATGCTTAGACAGCAGGTGTGACTCAGGCAGGACATATGGTCATCCTGGTCAAGTTCTTTGCAGGGAGGAAGAAGACATACAGCTTTCTTTCTCCCTCCTACCGAGTTTCAACCAAAGAAGTCTAGTGGACAGAAAGGTGAGAGTGACCTCAAAGCCTCCTTCCCTCCTTATCATGACCAGCCTTTCCCTGACTCAACAAAAGCACCTGTCTAAACAGCATTCACTACCCTGCATAATTAAAGTGTGTTCTCTGGAACACACTGGCCAACTTCCAAAAACACCCCAATAGTGGGGATCGTTAGCACAGAAGCACTCGATAAATGAAGGAGAAAGGCAGTCAGACTAGCTGCTTTGGGCTGAGGATGAGTCAGGCTGGTGGGGGAATGAGAGGCATAGTGGTCACAATCACCCGGCAGAGCAGTCCAAGTCTCAGTGGGACAGCAAAGACCAGATCTGGGCAACTGCACACACTCTCCCTGAGAGTGCCAGGGTGTTGCCAACCCACGGAAACACAGAGATAATCCCCACAGGACGAGTCCTTGTGAAATCAGACCATCCCCCGCCTCATGGCAACTGTCAATCACAGTCGCCAGCACACGAATGCAGAACAGTTTCTTCGTAAGTTGTCCCACACTTTAGTTACAATTGATAATTAGGAAACAGAAAGTAAAAGCATGTCAAGGCAAAAACCTTGGGGAAAAAATAACATAGCTGTTAACTTCCTTGTCAATGCTTTTTCTTTTTCTTTTCCTTTTCCAATCACCTTTGGAACTGGCCAGGAGGGACTCTAGTGTACCACCTACATGTGAGCTTAAAAGAAACAAAGTAAAGAGTAAAATAATGTTAATTCACTGTCACTCATTTTATGGTGCCTATGCTGCAAAACTACCAAGAAAGGACCGTGGCTAGAGAAGAAAAACTAAACGGGTCAACGGGGAATAGTGCATAATGCAGGAATACGTCTTCCACTAAAATACACTCAAAATTGTTCCCTTAACAAAAGGTGATGTCAACGAGGACAACACTTTCCATTTTTAACAGACACTTGTCTGCTGAGTACCTTCAGCATTTCGTGCGACCTGTCTGGCACTCCCAGGGAGTTTCAGGCCAAGGGCCCTATAAGGAGATCACTCTCACCCATGAAGGAGTATCACCAAGCAAAAAGCATCTATTCCCCCAGAATATGGTTTATGTAATTGTTCCTAGAATAAACCATTCACTAACCCTATTTCAATCCTTGGTAGACTAAGAAAAGCCAAGGGAACAAAGACCAGGACGAGTGACTTTGAAATTAATGATGGTGCTGGGAAGGAAGCTATAGCATAAACTACAATAGTTAAGAAATAAAAGCAGTATTGACACTTGGGTGCCTAGGGAATCAGGTAAGAGCCAACATTTACTGAGCCTTTTCATGTGCCAGGCACTGTTTGAAACATTTATTTATGCATGAAGCTAATCCCCCCAACGATTCTGAGAGTTTAAGTCCTATTTCTGCCATCACTTTGGAGAAGGGAAAACAGAAGAGGTTGTACACTTGGGTCACCCAGAAAGTAAGTGGCAGAGTCAGAAATGGACTCCCCACATTAAGCCAGGAACCCACACTATTAACCACTGCTGTATGTGTATGTATATATCCTCCTATTACTGGTCACACAGCTGGTGAATGGAAAGGACTGAACCCCCAGGACTTCCTGGCCCTAAAGCCCATGCTATTAATCCATACACTACAGTTACCTGAACACTGTCACTAGTCACACAGCCCAATGTCCACTGCTAACACTACAAGTTCTAGCATCACCATTAATAAATAACAAAGGATATCATTTATGGCAGGCTCGCTGTGCCAGGATAAGAAAACTCTGGCTTAGAGATGTTGGGTTGACTCAGATCCCAAACTAATACATGGTGGAGCCAGGATCTGAGCCAGGTCCATTGCACTCCAGAGCCTGAGACCTCAATTCCTCCCTCCAGTAGAGGCCAGGGTTTTTAGCAAGACTGAGACCACAGGACACAACACCATACGGACATCAACTCAAGAGATGGCTGTCACAAAGCCATTGACTTATTCTTTGAGTCTTGCCAGGCAATTTGCTTTTTACATCATGCACACACATACACAAATTAAATTAAATTAAAAACCCAGAAGCTTAACAGATTAGAAAAGAAAAACAATGCAAAGGAAGTAAAAGGCAGTTAGTCACAATCCCAGTAACAGCAGGTGAAATGACAACTGACATACAGAGGAGAAGAAAATGTTAAACTGAAGTGCAGACTCAAAATTACATGGCACATCAATGAAAAGCATAATGACAGGCCTGAGTCATCAAGGAAAAAAAACTGGCTTATGTTTTTAAAAGCAGGGAAATGCCTAACATGTAAGCCAGGTTTTTCATCAAGTATTAAAATTTTTTCAAGTCTTGGCATTTAAACTAGTTGGTGGCAAAGGGGCTTGCTGGAAACAGGCACAGAGGGTAACAGCCTCCCCTGGGCTTCCTCCAGGGCTGGTCTGAGAGCCACAGAACACCCAGCTGTGACACCAGGGACCCAGGAAAATCCGGGCACCTCAGGGGCTTCTGCAAGGGATAAGGCCTCCCTGTCCCTTCACCAACTCACTGAGAAAGCACATGAGGTGGTGTCAAGACATGTGCCTTGGAACCAAACAAGGCTGGGGTGAACCCTGACTAGACAGCCTGTGCCTGGTGCCCACTGTGAGAATCCTGGCGCCTGGCACACAGTGGACATTCAGTAAGTGGTTATTGAATGAATGAATGAAACCATCCAACTTGGAATACGTTAATTCATTCTCCCTCCCGTTCCCTCTCCCTCTCTCTCCATTTAAATTTCCTGCTACACAAAAAGGGTATAACAATTCCTACATTATGGAATTGTGGTGAGAATTAAGCAAGTTAATTATGTAGGGCTTGGATACAAGACTTACTGTGACAACTGCAGAGCTAACCTTCAGTGATCTGGAATCTGACCTAGGAAGCATCCCCCTATGAAATTCCCCTATGACCATGGACAGAGGAAGCAGGCTAAGTGTCTGGGCCTATCAAAGACATGAACTACAATTTGAGCAAATATCTACCTCCTTCCACTATAAATAATCCCCTCCTTCCACTACAAATAATCCCCAAAGCCAACGATGTCACACTGGTCCTTAATAACCTTGTGAGCTAGAAAGCTATTCTAATTTACAAATGAACACATGGAACAAAACTATAAATTTCCCTGGATTAACTAACAAATCAATAACAAAATCTACATCTTCTGACTCTGCTTCCTCCTCATCATCTCTGCTTGGCCATGGGAAACTGAATACCCACAGGCATACTGTATACAATTCTGCAAACTCCAAGCCAACCGACTGCAGGTAGAAAAGCAACACTGTCACACGAGCAGGTTTTAAAAGTGTGTTCTGAGCACTGATTCTATCAAGGACACGTCTAAGTGATACTTCTGGCTTAAGAAGCTTCCTCCTGTCTGCTCTGGAATCTCTGCAGGACAGAAAGGTCTTTTTATAATATTGGCTCCTAACTACTACTTATTTTAACCTAAGTCAGTGTAGCCAATCTAGCTTTTCAAATAAAAATGGAAGGAAGAAAGGAAGGAAAAAGGGAGAAGGGAGGGAAGGAAGGAAGGAAGGAGGGAGGGAAGGAGGAAGGAAGGGAGGAAGGGAGGGAAGGAGGGAGAGGGAAACGAGGGAGGGGGAAACAAGGGAGGAAGGAAGGGAGGGAAGGAGGAAGGAGGGCGGGAGAAAGGAGGGAGGGAGGAAGGAAGGAAGAAGGGAGGGAAGGAGGAAGGGAGGGAGGAAGGAAGAAAGGAGGGAGGGAGGGAGGAAGGAGGGAATAAGGGAGGGAGGGAGGTGGAGGGAAGTGAAGGAGGGAGGGGGAGGGACGGAGGAAGGAAGGAAGAAGGGAGGGAGGGAGGTGGAAGGAAGTGAAGGAGGGAGGGGGAGGGAGGGAGGAGGGAGGGAGTGGGGGAGGGAGAGAGGAAGGAAGGAGAGAGGGAAGGAAGGAATGTCCCAGAAAAAAAGTTATCATCCTTTTGAGGAATTACCACAGAAGAATAAGAACCCTCTGAACTCTGGGTGGCCTGCAGGCAGGGGAGTGGTGATACCCAGGTGGTCTCCAAACCCCCTAGGCCCCCTCCTAGTCTGGCCAATGGGGAGGGACCAGCTTTCAGGGTCCTCCCTCTCTAAGTCTTCACATCCCCTTTCCCTTGTCCACTGCCAGCAGGAGGGACATTATGTCAGAACCCCCGCCCAAGCCCTGCTGGCAGCAGTTGGAAGAGTTCCACAGGGCTGCCTCCTGAGAGAGCTTCCAACCACCAATTCCTCCAGAATGACCGACCCCTCCTTGCTCAACGACAATGCTGACAGCAGCAGCAGTGGGAGTTTGTAAGAACGCAGAGTTATGGGCAGGTGAGGACGAAGGGGAGAGCAGTGGGGGAGGGGGGGAGGGGATGAATGAAATATGACAAAAGTAATTTTCTTTTTAAAGCAGAGTTACCACTAATACAGACTATGTACGTACTGTGTACTACATATTGTTAAAAGCACTTGATTTTCTACCTGCAATAGCAGAGGGCAAAAGACCCTCAATAAATAGTTAACTATGCCACATCCCCCAAACCCCCAACTCCTTAACATTTTGCTGAAAGCCTAGCCCCTACTATGGCACTTTTGATGCCCTGTCCTGTTAGTAAGACCTGGGAAATCCTATTAGAGGCGACCCCTGAACAGGGTTTGAACTGCACCGTTCTGCTCATATGCAGATTTTTTCCAGTGAGGACCTGCACTGTTTCCAATTCGCCGCTGGGAGTTGGCAAATGAGGACCGACCTTACTCGCTGATCTGCACCGTTGTACACAGGGATTTGCGCATCCATGGATTTTGGTACCTGCGCGGGTGCTGGAACCAATCCTCCTCGGATACTGGGAGGCAGGCAACTAAATTGGGGGGGATTCAAAATTTATACGCAGATTTTTGACTGCATACAAGTCAGCACCCCTACCCCCTGCTTTGTTCAAGGGTCAACTCCACAGCTAACGCGTTTCGCTCGGTTCTCCAACTTCTTACGTGCACTGACATCCCACAGAGACACCGCTGCTGAACCGACTTCATGTGGGCGTCTGACAGTTAAGCATGGTGGCAGCCGGCAGTCTCACCTCCCCCCTCTGCTGGCTATGTAATCAGCCGCTTTTAATCCTGCCTGGCACCAGGGCCAGGAGCTGCACATGGGTAATAATTTAACAAATCACCTGTCTGGCTCTCCTGCCAGGACACCCACCCTGGGGCTTACACAGCTGCTGACGCTGCGGGACCGCCCTGCAGGGTGTCAGCTCAACAGCAGGGACCCCGGGCCCACACACCTTCCAGCTCTGTCCCGCCAAAGAAAATCAAGGTGAGGTGCTTGATAAGTAGTAATCCTCGGAAACTATTCTTCCTAAGTTATACCTAGCTTCCTGGGGACTTTGAATTTTCTTTTTTTAATTTACTTTTAGAGCGAGGGGAAGGGAGGGAGGAAGGGAGGGAGAGAAACATCGACGTGATGCAAGAGAGATGCATCCATCACTTGCCTCCCGCCCACCCGCCCCCGCCCCGCAACTCAGGCCTGTGCCCTGACTGGGAACTGAACCATCAACCTTTTCATTCGCAGACTGGCGCTCAATCCACTAAGCTGCGCCAGCCAGAGCTGGGGACTTTTAAATATCCTTATTTATTGCCAAATGGAGGATCAACAAACAGGCCAAGTCCTGCGAAAGAAGCAACAACACGTACTCTTGGAACCCTGGATCTCAGGAACAGCCCAGGACAATACGACCCAGGGAGGGAGGAGAAGCCAACTGCCACAAACGTATACCAGAAGTGCCTTTTGAAACCTACAGAAAACGACAACGAAAAAAGTGATATGAAACTAATTGTGGCGCTTGTCCCAAAAGTGTCCGAGACCTACCCAGCCTAGAATCACAGGAAAATACATTAAATGGTTTGCAATGTTCTGCCATTTATCTGGGAACCACTGAAAGAAAAGACCTTTCCAGGGTTACAAAGAAGATGCCCCACTATTAAAAAGTGAAAATTCGGCCGTGACAGCCCTCACAATAAGAATAAATCACTTTACCCAAAGCCGTAGAAGAGTGAAGTAACCTAAGGAGACACTGCAATCAGCAGTTAAGTAACCATCAGCAAGCTATTTGTCGCAAGCAATTATTGCTGTCAAATACTTGTTAACACCCACCCTATGACATTCACGCTAGAGACAGCAGAGTACGAATTTTTAGTATAATTTAAGAACACATATCAAATTAGACTCTTGGTTCTATGTCTTAAGAAGGAAAGCAAGATTTTTTTTTGCCACAATACTTGCTTATCACCAGTGTTTTGATAGCAGCAGGGTGATCATTTATTCCAAAAACCTAGTATCTATAGGTGGAGTCCCTAGAACCAGACCTTAGGAGGGACAATGACAGAACTAGTCTCAGCAGTCTTTGGCTTTCATTCTGCAGGAAGGAAGGGGAGCAGTGCACAGGGCTGACTTCCACCAGGCACCAGAGCAGCCAACATTTTATATCTGCATCTGCTCATCATTTTAAGGAAACAAACCAGCAGAAGTCATGACCCAATTCAGTGCCCTCACCTGAACAGTTAAATACTCACATGTTTAGCACTAGCTTCGAAGGAAAGTGACCTGGGGTCCATTCCCTGTTCCATCCTCAGCATCTAAATAATGCAAACCAAGTTGCTTTATGTTTCCTTAGTGGTAAAGTGGGAATAGTGATACCCCGTCTCATAAATTGTTGAAGGAATTAAATAACAGAATTTTAGTTAAAGTGCTTAGTGCAGTCCTTGCCTTGTGGAGAACACTCAATCGATGATATCTGCTATTATCATCATCAGCATTTCAATAAATGGGGGCTCGGCTATGAACCACAGCAGTAAAGGTGGTTAAATCCATCAGTCATTTCAGCAAATATTTACCCACCACCCAGCTGTGTGCCGGGCATCCTGACAGAGGTCAGACAACAGTGAATAACGTGGGGCTCAGACTTCAAGAACTCCAGTCGGCTGGGGAGACAGTCACGTAACCAACAGTGTCAAAGTTCCAGATGAGGACAGCAACAGAAAGTGCACACACTAGAACAGTTCAAATGTCTTATCATAATTTAGTATGAATTTTAATTGCAAGAGGTGTCAAAATATATATGAGGTACCACTAAGATTCAACCTTGCACTGCTTCACCAACATATCCAAAGAGTTCATGTTCAACAGTGGGCTCAAGTTCAGCACCAACTGGAGGAACTGCAAGATCAATACACCAAAATGAAGATAACCTTTAGAGATGGACAGATTCCAGTGCGGATCATCACCAGAAAACATACACTCCCAAAGCTAAAGATGCATGGACATCCAACTGACTGCATTTATTAACTGTGAGTAGGAGCTGTCAGGCAAACTAAGTCTTAGGACAGATGTAAGACTAAACTGGCCTACTGTTGACAAGTCAAGAAAAAGATGAAGAGTGAGCCAACTCTGGGAAAAAGGGAAGAAAGGGCAGCAAACGGATCAGCAAAGACCTCTCCAAGATAACCAAAACAAGCTGAGACATCAGGGCAATCCTTTCCTTAAAGCCCATGATGATATGCTTAGAAGAAAGTTCTTAGCAGATTAATCACTGATCTCCTCCAACTTCCTTTTTTTTTTTTTTTTTTTAAAGATATTTACTCATTTATTTATTATTTAAAGAGAGGGAGGGAGGAAGAAAGGGAGAGAAGCATCAATGTATGGTTGCCTTTCACCTGCCTCCGGCTAAGGATCTGGCTGGACACCTGGCTTGCAGCCTGGTTATGTGCCCTGGCTGGGAATCAAACCAGAAACCTTTGGGTTCGCAGAGTAGAGACTATCTACTGAGACACCGGCCAGGGCTCCTTCAACTTCTTATATCCTTCAAAAGGTTGGGTCATATGCCACTTTAGGGCCAACCTAAAAGCTCATGTGAATTAACAAATGTAGGTCGTAAGTCCCTTTATCTAGATTTGACTGAACTTATAATCAGTTGGGCATCCAATTAGCAAAGGACAAAGATGAGAAATAGTACACTTAGAGGCAACTTATTCTCTAAACAAGGATATACAAAAATAGGGCTTTTCATGAAAATTCCTCCTAGCACACAATTGGCATTAGAAGTTACTTACCAGAGGAGGAGGGTTTCTAGTGCTTCTCAAATTTTAATGTTCATACGAATCACCTGGGTATCTTGTCAAAATGCCAATTCCAATTCTGTAGGTACCAGGCAGGGCCCAGGATTTTCTATTTCTAACACACTTACAGACAATGCTGATGCTGCCGGTCCAAGAACCATACTTTAAGAAGGTCCTAGACCTGCCAGCCGTAGTCCAGCGATGAACATCTCCCTGTTCAGGGTTATAGATGGCTCAGAATACAGTGGAAGCCAAGGACTCCACTACCCATGAAAAGTGCATGGGTGTGCTTGCAGGTATAGGCCCATACGCACAAAAATTCAAAGTTTACAACAGGCCATCGAAGAAGACATGCTAGCTCTGTGAGGCAATCTGTGGATGCCAAGATAAGAACCTCTTTCTTAGCAGCCTGCCAGTTGGCAGTAGAATGGAGGGCTGCATCCCCTTGACTACCCTGGATGAGCCCATGGATGACCAATTCACCCTCTCTTCCCCTGCTGCAACGTAACACAGTTAAGACACGGGGTAATAAATGGAGCATTAAAAAACACTCTCAGGAAACTATTATCTAGTGCCAAGCTCCACCTCTAGGAGTCCTCCCTTCCTGGCATCCTGTCTGTCCTTAGTAGACCAGCGGCTGCCTGAATCCCACCACCATGTGGCATTGCCTTCCCAGATCATGATTTCGAGACCTGGCTCTCCTACCCAGTTACTCTTGAAATCTAGGCTTCCTCACCTGTAATTAGAAATAGACACGACTTCACTGTCTTCTGGGAAAGAATAAGAAAGTGCACACAAGACATGTTTGGCACTCGGAATTGCTTTTAAAATGTGATTTTTAAATAGCCTTTATGAACAGGAAGAGGTCGGGAGCCATTCACAAGATATAAATTTACCCAGTAACTTTTTGTCCATCAACTCCAAAAACTCTTGACAAGAAAGCTTTACCAGTTTGTACCACAGTCCTAAACACACTGGGGCAATGCCTTGTTAAGCAGCATTCCTCAGTGCAAGACCCAAAATCATCTGCTTTAGCCACCTAAATGTTTGTGAAAATCCAAGTTTTCCATATAGAATAAGTTCCACTGCAATCAAGGCATCCAATTTCTGGAGAAGGAAACTGCATTTTCAATAAATAACCCCAAGAAGTGCCAGTGGACACTACATTTTTAAACCAAGCTAAGACCTATACTTCAGGAAAAAAACAGTCAAAGTAAATACACTCAAAATTTTGCATACACTCAAGGGACTCACAGACCCCCTGCAGACCCCCCTGGGCTCTCAGGTAAAAATCCCTGCCCACCACTCACTCACTATTTCCTAACTTCCCTCAATCACATGCCACCTTCACTTTTCTTCTCAAATCCACACTATTTAAAATTTTTACATAAACTCATTTTTACTGACAGATACATAAAATGAAATTTTGTATGTAATAGCTGTAAAATTCTGGGTTTGATCCTTAGTTATAAGTTTTCCAGATAAAGTATATGATTACCAATACAAAAGAAAATTGGTATCGCATCACCTAAAATCATCTCTCATGTCACCTGTATATAAGAGCTACGCCTCTTAAGGAAACGCTGGTTCATTTGCTCGAGATCTGGGACCACCGGAGGGTTTTATGAGGTGCTCACAGCCTGTGATGTGGGAGGTCGTCTATTCTGGCAAAGCCACATGTCCTCATAGTCTCCATCTGCACACACCTGCCAGGGCTGGCTACGGGAGAAAGAAAGAGGGCTTTTCCTTCTACTAGGAGGCCAGGAGATATGGCACATATGAGGGTTACTGGCCTGTCCCTATACCTGTTTTTGTGATCTGCCTGCTGTCATCCATGAGGTGAGCCATGGCCATCCCACCCCAGCCCTGCTTCCTCACTGCATGGACCAGCATGGGCATCTGGCCTAGCCGGGCCAACCTGCTTCTCTTAGGGGAATTTGTAATCAGTGCAAAGATAAGGTTGTTCATTGATGCTGGAAGGCCAGACATTGAAACTGAGGAGTTTTTCAGAACTGGGCGGGGGCAGCCTTTCTCCTGTTGTGCACGCTGAGGCTGAAAGCTCGTCTCTGGAGGCAAGAAAGAGGCGTCCTCGGCGGCCCCAGAGAAAAAGTACCCACCACCTAGTTCCTGACTTCCCAGTTCCTGGTTCCAGGCCAGCTATACATCCTGCCCTAAGAGTCCAAGGTCATTCTGGCATCCCAGTAATACATCTCTCCTCTTGGCTTCAGCTAGTTTGAGCAGGCAGCCACTCCTCGCAACCAAACCAAACCACCACTAACTAAACAGGGACTCCATGTGCTGCGCAGCCCTGGCTCAGATGGCCAGGCGGAGCTGGAGAAAGGCCAGGAGCCAGGAGCCAGGAGCCAGGGCAGGCACCCTTCCAGACACATCCTGAGGGAGGGTGGAACTGGAACCTTCACCTTCTCATGGGGACAGGGAAACGGAATTCTAATTAAGGGTCCTCCATATCACATCAGGTGAGAGGTGCCACAAGGAAGAGCTGACACAAGGTTACAGGGAGCTCTTCCTTGCAGCTGATGGTGGAGAAAGAATGACAACAAACACCGCTCACATTGAAAGAGTGTGTTAGCATTGAGCTAGGTTCTTTACAATGATGATCTCACTTATTCTTCCTGAGAGCCTAATGAAGGTGGAAACCCAGGCTCAGAAAAATTAAGTGACTGCCAAGGCAATACAGCTAATAGAGAGAATATCCAAACCCCAGAGCCTGACCTCTTACCCATCATGCTATGCTGCTTGATGAGCCAATATTAAAGGAGAGCGCAGAGGCCTCAAGTACGGCTACTGTCTGACTGACAACAGAAAGTGCAACCATCATTAAGATCCTCCCTCCAGCAGCCCTGCCTGCTGCCTGCTGTGCCAGTCCCTGACCCCAGCCAGCAATACCACACCTACGGGCACAGCACCAAGAAAATAAGGGTGTGCAAAGGCCAGAAGCTGAGAGGAGGTGTGCCACCAGCTGGAGCATGACTTAGCTGGCCTGAACAAGGCCTAGTGAAGTCTGGCTTCGGCCCAGATCACAAACAGAAGGTTATAGACTTTTTTTTTTAACAGTCATTGGTACATGACATTGGCTTTTTGTGGCCCCACATTGGAGGGAAGGGAAGATAACACTCCCAGGTCAGGCTGATCTAAAGAAACCTGCCAAGAGCCACCAGAACTCCTAACAAATGCTGGGAAGAGAAACCACATTCCCAGGCTTAGAACACGGTGATGTGCCAAGGAAGTGAAAGCAGAACCTTAATCACAACTCCAGAGCCCATTCTGGTGCCCTATTAATCCTATCTCATTCCTAAAATCTCAAGCTAGAACAGATAATTAACCTATCCATGTTCATGAATCAACTACAACTAAAATTCCAATTCCCCAAACTCCAAGTAGAGCCAAGTCTGGTGAGGAACTTTAAACGAGGCACCCAAACTTTTGAATGGTCATGTGTGGCTGATTTTCCCATAAAACAGCTGATGGATCTACTATCCACCGTCTTTGCAGGAGGGGTGAGCAGTGTAATTCAGTAACTCTGCTTGACTGTTCCAGGGGAGGCACTAAGCCAAGCACGGAAATTGTGCTGATCCCACCACACACCTCACGAAAGGTGGGCACTTAGTGGATGGCTGCCCAGGGTAGGGGGTGCAGTCTGTGGTCGGGGAAATAGGCATCGCAAAGACAGCTGGCTGAAATGAAAGCCAACCCAAGATCCGATCCCATCCACAGGCAACTAAGGTGATCTTCACCTTCACCACGTATAGAGCAAGAAAACCCATCTTAGGAACCAAGGATTTCAAGGCACCGTCCTCTTGGGGTCCTTCCCCCTGTATCCCTCACTATTCTTCACTTGGCTCCCTGCTTCCCACTCTTACCCTTAGAGGAAGATGGTCCCCCATGTTCTACCCAAGCCTCCTGCTATAAACTGAATATTCGTGTATCCCCAAAATTCACCTACTGAAACCCTACTCCTCAATATTATGATATTAGGAGGTGGGGCCTTCGGCAGGTAATTAGGATTAGATGAGGTCATGAGGGTGGGGCCCCCAGGATAAGGTAAGTGCCCTTGTAAGTGAGGAGCTTGCTTTCTCTCTCTGCTCTCTGCTACAGAAGGATATAATGAAAAGTCTGCTATGCAGAGGAGAGTTCCCATGAAAGCTGCCCATGCTGGCACCTTTACCTCAGACTTCCAGCCTCCAGAACTGTGGGAAATATATGTCTGTTGTTTATAAGCCACCCAGTCTGTGATGCTTTGTTATAGCAGCCTGGATAGGCCAAGACACCCCTTCTCTCTCCTTCGGCTTTAACAGTAACTCTGGGAAGGTGTCACTCACTTCTCTTCCCTTGCCAACTTCACTCTAACTTCTCCAAACAGCCACCTGCTGAACTTCCTCACCTGAATGCTGTGTTGGCACCTCTATCCTGGCACTTCCCTCCCACTGGTTTCTCCACCTGAATTCCTCATTTCTGGTATGGGAAAAAGATCTAACATTCACTGAACTCCCGACACCCTCCAGTCACAGTACTGGGTGCCTTCCACATTCTGCATTTAAAAGAATCATTTGTCTGGGGTGCTATCACTGCCTCTGTCTCCCACTTTGAACTAGTGGCCAGGCTCCATCAATGTTTTCTCCCTTCTCATTATCTGACCTCAACTTAGGTCTTCTTCTTCCCGTTCTCTGAGTTTCTCCCTACCTGCCCCCCACCTACCCCAGTCTTTCCTCTAAGCACACCACCCTAGATCTTCCATCTTAGAGCACAGAGCCGGTCACATCACCCCTATGCTCAGGACCTCCTAAGGCACATCCCCTTTTCCTCCACACCAAGCCCAAGCCCTGCCTGGCGCTGGAGTTCTGCTGTAGCCTGGCTCACACAGGCCTTCCAACTCACTGCCACTGCTTCCCTGCCAGCCTGCCGGGCTCCCGCCAAACCACCTGACTCCCAGCCCTGAAGCCAGGCTGTACATTCCAAGCCTTTGCTTACATAGATAGCTCTCCTACATAAGGGACCCTTTTCTCCCATTTCTTCAGACCCAACTCCTCTTCCTCCACGGCTCAGTGAAAATGTGGCATCTCCTACAAGACACCTTTGCTTATTCTTCCCTATCTAGGATCCACCTCCTGTGAACTCTGGCTTCACCTCTGCACCCTGCCTGTAGCAACTATTCAATGATATTTTCCTCAATGAGACCAAGAGTTGCTTGCGGGGAGGGACTGAAGAGGCTTACATCTGCAGCTCTCACCGTACCTAATATGGCTCTTTCTAACAAAACAACACACATTCACTCATTCAATGCATATTTACTCAGTGTCTACCACACACAAAATGGTACTGGGTGCTCAGTATACAATGGTGAACAAAATTTAAAAAAACATGGCGCCTATCCTCCTGAGCTTCTCCTCTAGTGAAGGGATAAGCTCTAATCAAGCCTTACCTAAATGAGTAGACAGTTAGCAACAGCTCTATGCTGCAAAGGAAAGAATCAAGGTTGTATAGAAGCAGCATAGAGGGACAAGCAAGGCCAGCCAGCCGGAGGAGTGAGGCTGGGATGAATGGTGAGAAAGGCAAGTGGCGAAAGGGCTGCAGGCCCAGGGAACAGCCTGTGCAAAGGACCTGTGATGGGAGGCCACAGCAAGCCAGTGTGACTGGAAAATGCAAAGCAAGCAGGGGAAGGATGCAAGAAGGTGACAGGGACATCCCAATAAACATGTAAATACAAGTACGTAACCCTCCCCTAATTAGCATACTTTTTTTTTTAGCCAATAAAACTAAAAACCTACCTTGGATCTAATTAGCAGACCACCAAATATAATAAAAAATACTTCTTTCCCATATGTAAAAAAAACTTCCTCCTTAAATGTGCTATTCTAAAAAAATAAAAATAAAAAATAAAAAGATTAAAGTAAGCTCTCCTAGCTAGAAATGAAAAAGTACAGAAGATCAGACCCTGATAAAAATGTGATTTTTTTATTCTTAATTAGAAGCTAGACAGCAGCCTGCTGACCAACCTGCATACATAATAAGGGCAGAAGCTAACAACTTTACATTGCTGAGCATTGACGACGGGTGTCTCATACGCATTATCTCATTTGACCTTCACAGGCACAAATATTCCCATTTTACAGGTACAACAACTAAAGCAGAGAGCGTAAGACTTAGCCGAATGTCACACAGGTGATGGAAGAGTAGAGCCAGGACCTGAACCAAGTCATCGGGACTCCAGAGCCTGTACCCTTAACCACCACCTCACAAACTAGCTATACTGTCAGCACTTCTGGAAACACATTTATTTTTTTACCTCCCCTTGTGGCACCACATATTTAAGCTACTAGACACTGACAATGCAAAAAAGATAACATAATCTCTGAAGGAATGCAGTGGAACTTCTGGTGTCAGCTGCCTTCCTGTTCCAGGTCTCCCTCAAAACACCCAACTCTTCCTCCAATTTTAATAAAGAAAGGTTTTCCAGTTCGTCGCAATACTTAATATCCTGAAAGAACAGGAACTGGAAACTGATGAATCTTCTCAGGCTACATCTCAGCCAAAGTCAACAGACTGCAAACCTCTCTTGTAGGCAGTCGCTGTTTACAGAACATCTAACCGGAAGAAGAGGGGAGTTACAGATTACTGGAAAACTCTAGCCGTGCTTTTCCCAACTCCTGACAAAGTTCTGAGTCTTGTCTAAAGGACAATCTTACATTTTCCCTATCAACCAAGCCTTCCCCAAACTACCTCTGCCCCTCTGCATCAAATCCTGCCTGGAAGCACCCAAGACACAGGGTAATGATCAACGCTCACCTCCCTCTCGTGTAGAAAACAGTGCACCTACTTGTGGCCTGGTTGAACCTCCTGAGGATCAGCCAACCAGCCGAGGTCACCACCAAGATCCCATTCAACTATATGGTGTCTGCCACAGAGTCAACACCCAAATCTGAAACTTACCCATCTTCTAGAGCTTCTTCTACTACCCTCAAAGGTCCACCTGAGCAACAAAAGGCTAGCTAATATGGATGTAGTTCGAAACTGCATTCCTGAACTACAGTTATAAGCCGAAATGTCCCCCTAAAATGCTGAAGTCCTAACCCTGAGTACCTGAGAATGTGACTGTGTTTGCAGATAGGGCCTTTAAAGACATCATTATGGTAAAAAAAAAAAAAGAGGTCATATCGGTGAGTCCTAATCCAGTATTATTGGAGTCCCTATAAGAAGAGATTGGGATTCAGACAGTGACAGAGGGAAGACCATGTGAAGACACAGGAAGAAGAGAACCATCTATAAAGCCAAGGAAAGAGGCGTCAGAAGAAACCAATCTGCCAATCCCTTAATCATAAGACACCTAGGAGCTAAAATTGTGAGAAAATACATTTGTGTTGTTTAAACCATGTAGTCTGCAGTATTATGTTATGACAGCCCTAGCAAAATGAAATGCACACTGTTCAAGTTATTCCAAACCCTTTGCAGGGCACAGGCAGGCTGGCATCCTTTCTGAAGCAGACAGCCTATATAGTATGGCCACTGGGCACAAAAGTCACAATTAGGCCACTGAGTTCCTGAGTTAACTAACAATTTTGTCTTTTAGGGACTTGAGACCCAGGATAAAACCTTATGTTTGTGTTGTTAATTACATAATGGATCAATAGAATTTTTCTTTTTAGAAGTGAATATAGTTAAAATTCAATCAAACCTACCCACAGACATGTGATAAGGCCCAGCACCAATGGTCTAGACCAACTAAGCTTTTCCTGTGACAGTAATAAAGAACTGTGTTAAACAGATCTTTGCAGCAGGCGGCAGGGCCAGGATTTCTGCCCAAACAACCTTCATACTACAGGAAGGGAGGAGGAAGCACAGCGGAGAAAAAAAAGCAGAAGAAGGGGAGCCTTTCTCAGTTAACAAAAGGACAAAAGCAAATGCAAATCATCATCTAGGGAAGGAGAATGTCAACTCATCACACAGCTAGGTGATGAGTAAGCGTATTTCAGAGGGTGACCAGGAGCAGGAGTTCTTAAGAGTCCTATGATTAGGAGAAGAGGCTCAAGCAGTACCAACTTTCTTAGGGGTTGTGGGGCCTCAAGAATGACTTACTAAGAAGTAAGGAGAGAGTATTTCGGTTGGGTGCTGTTGAGGCCAAAGCAGGAAGAGAGTGAGCTCAAAACCCGATTTGATGCTGGGCATCTAAGCATCATAATTAAACAGCTAGCATTTTTTCAGTAACCATTGAGCCAGGCTCTGTACTAAGGATCTCCATCTACACCAGCTCAGCGAAACCTCACAGTAACCTTGGGAGGTAGGGCTATTACACCCATTTAACAGCTCAACGTAAGGCCTTAGGAATATGAGCTCAATGAAAGCATGGTAATTTTTTTTTCCTGTTTTGTTAGTATTTCCCTAGAGCATGGAGCAGTGGCTGGCACACAGTAGGCACACAATGTTTACTTGAATTAAATGAACAAAGGGGTTACTTGTCAATGCCACAAAAGTAGTAGGCCCCAGATTTGAACCCACTGTTGGCCTCCAGATCCCACACTCTCAGCTTCTGCTCTGTGACACAGGATGGAAAAGAGTTGCTGAAGAGATGGGAGGAAAAGCTGGCACATTTCAGTGTCTGCACCTTCTACTCAACACTGGCCATGTCACCCTGCACCTGGAGTACAGAGCTGTTATTCAGGGGCCCAGTGCCCGCAGATGAAAGGGGAAAAGGGCAACCAAGAATGCACCCTTCCCTTGTACCTGTGAACTCCCGAGGCCTCACACGCATCAACCTCCGTTGTACCAGTAACTCAGATACAGGAAAAGCGGCTGGAGGTTTATTCATCTGAATCTCTAGGAATCTGCTGGCTAGAGCTGGTCCAAGCTGCAAAAGAATTTCCCAAAGTGTGGCAAGCACACAACTTTGTAGTGCGCAAAATCACTTTAGGTGGCACATAAGTAAACATTAGTGAGAGCTGAAAGATTGATTTCTGTGGTTACTTTGATTTGGAGAAAATTATACTGGTGCTTTATTTATGACCAAGTTATAAAATACTCTTCTAAAACAAAGAGTGGCCTTTCAAAAAGAACAAGTACTCCCATGTAAAGAAAAATATTAGGCATACAATAGGACAGGTATTACGTCAATGTGGCAGAAAAGCATGACAGAAGCACGTGAGTGACTGAAATTAGGAAAACAGGGTTTCCTGGAACTTTCCGAGTCCTCTGTGTCCTATGTCCCCATCCCTGCACCTCACCCATCTACCCAGACATGCCACACCCTAAAAGGAAGAGAATTTACAGAGAATGAGTTTTCATTTTTTCATCAACGTCTCTTAATAAATGACCATACCCAAGACAGACAGGCAGACTGACAGAAATTGAAAGAGAAGGAGACAGAGGACAAACACAGAGACACAAAAGGCGTGTCCATGAAGATAGTATGAAGTTAACAACAGGGCCCGACCTGGGGCTGAAGTCCTGCCTGCCCTCTGCCTAGAGCGAGCTGCAACACAGAGCGCCCTTTGAGACCATCCTAAACTCCACAACGAATCTTTCGGCCGTACTTTCATGGCACGGTAGCTTAGCTCGGTCCTGTCCAAAGAATTGGACTGTCTCTGGGACCTGTTCCAACAACAGCACACAATGAGGCCTTCTCTCTCTGATAAAGCAAGGAGCCCCTTCCTCTGGGATCTGCCCCTCTACTCCTCCCAGACCAAAGTAAAGACCCATTTTTGAGAAGAATTCAGCCAGCCAAAAGATGCCTTCTCCTCCTCACCTTCCGTATTGGGGACGATCAAATTTCAGGGAGGCGGTGGGTCCGAGGGTGCGCTGAGCTCCAGAACAGAACCTAGGGGTGTGGTCGGCTTCAGGGGAGAGAGGAACCCTTTCAGGGCTACAGAAGGAAAAGCTGAAAGGGAAGCAATGACACCACAGCCTGCACAAATCCAACATAAGCTCTGTGAGAACAGGGTCTTGTCTTATTCTTCTGTTTTCCTAAAGCCAAATGCAAACAATGTATGGTGCTCAGTAGGTGCACAGTAAACAGGTATTGAATGAATCAGTGAATGAGTGAACGGATGGATGAATGAATAAAATGAGCGGGTGGGCGGATGGCCCCAGCATGGCTAGGAGGAGTAAGTAAAGAGCAAGCATGATTGTTAAGATTATTTTCTCCCTTCTTCCTTGAGAACTAGCAACTATATCAATACGTTACAAAATTTAACATGCAACTGCATTCAACTAAGTCCTTTGAAAAGCATACTGATAGCTTTACTCAGTGGCAGTATCACTGCCAATGAGGTTTATCCAAAGCACAATTCTTGCTCATTGGGGAAAAAAAAAAAAAGCAGACTGTAAATTTCTGATAAAAGTCACACGACTCATGACTTAAAATCAGAACACCCAGACATGCAGGCACTAACAAAAGGGGCAACGAACTAACTGCTGAGTGAGGTGCCAGAGAATCAGACAAGTGAAAAACACAAGGTTAAGTAATGTGCCATATATGAAGAAAGCATATGTTTCGAGTTCACCAGCGGTAAGAAAAGCTGCTCTGTGCCTCTCCTCCAGTGGCAGAGACTTCCAAGCAGCTGACAGGGGCCACAGTACCATCTGTAGTGAGAGAAGAGCTTTTCTTTCATTGTGGGGCTGGTTGGTCCATCTTAGAGCTCCACTCCGCTCCCAGACAGATGGACCAAACTAAGCAGCTCCGCAGCCAGCTCAGAGGGCCCTCCATTTCTGCCCGGTCCTCGGATCTCGGTCAGTGGCCAGTCCGTTCCACAAAGTGATAACAAGGAAAGCGGCTGAGCTGGCCATCAGAAGACTTGATTGCTAGATCTAACTCTAGCTAGACCCCATACAACTCAACCCGGTTGTGCTTTGGCAGCTCCGTTTCACCAAAAGTCAGCAACACCAACCATAGAGGTCACAGGTTGCTAAGGATAAAAACTGAGGTAAACATCGGATTGTGTGTAGAGGGAGAGGAAAAAAATTAAGTACCCCTAAGCAAAACTGATACTAGTTAGATGGGATTTCACCACCTCTAAGTATGGCTGAAGTTAAACAAAGTAGAAGAGATATTCAACTGTTGTTAAGTACAATGTTCTCCCGTAACATACAACATTCTTAAACTTAAGAGAAACGGACAGCACCTCCCAATTTCTTATTTTCCATTCACCTTCCTCGCTAGGAAATGGCAAGGCATTTAAAACATGGCCTGTGCAAACTGCATGAGGGGAACAGATGAGAAGTCCCCAGTCTCAAAGCAAGCAAGGGGAACCACCCGCATGTGGCCCAGCAGAACCCTCCATCCCGCTGGTACTCCCATCCTGTCCGCAGGAGCCAGGGTCACAATGTGGGTGTGAACTTGAACATTCTGGGGATGTAGCAACAAAAGGGGTGAGGAGGGCAGTCAGGTCAAAGACTTCCCAAGGCTGAATCAATAGAGCTATCTGTAGGCAGAGGAAGCAAATCAAGTGTGAGACACAGCAGCTCTGTACAGCTTCCTCAGGGAGGCCTTGCTGAGCATGGCCCCAGGACTCCCGGCCCCGGCAACCCTTCACACACAGGACCTCCGCAAGAGAGCTGGACCAAAGTGCAGGGCCTCTGGGGATGAGATTTAAGGTAGAAATTGCTGAACTGAGGAGTTTGGGTTTTTAAGAGAACAGGCTGGGTTTGAGTCCTCTCCCGGGCCCTTACTGTCTCTGCGTCTCTCATCCGTTGGCAAGTTAAGTGAGTAGGTTACTAAACATTCCTGACCCCAAGTTGCTTCACAGTAACATGAACTAATCACACCTCTCTAACACAAGTGTTGCTAGGGTCCAGTTACATCATGCCCCCAAGCACTTAGCGCAGTGTTCAGCTCAAGGTCTTTCACGCTTATGAAATTCCACGCAGAAGCATCACCACTATTGTTATCACTAACTGGAAAGAAAGGCTATGCGTACTCTGGGATCATGTTACAGAAAAATTCCACGCCCTAACCCCAAGCTAAAGATGCACTCTAGGAAAGACTGAGGGCTCCCTTCACCCTCGGACCGGGGCTGCTGTCCTGCCCCACAGATCTCACCACAGTACTGTTTCTGTACAGCCCACACCCTCAGCAGAATATTTAAATAATAATAATAATTGGGAGCTTTGCCTGAACACGATCAGTGGTCGGCTTTGCCCCAAACCTATATAAGGAACCCAACCTGCTCTTGGTTCTCGCATCCTTACACTACCAAAGCAACCAGGGATGGCATGTCCATCAACTAACCGCTTGTGTTTACACGTTCACATGTCTAAATAATACTTGAAAGTGGGACAGGTGAGAGCAATGGGGGAAGATGGGACAAATGTAACATAACAACAATAAATTAATTTTTAAAAATACTTGGAATAGTCCTTTCTTGACTTCACTAATCTTTTATTTTGGCCTCATCCAGACATCACTTAATTGCCCACACTCCACAATTATGTAAGAAAATGCGGAAGGAGGCAAAACACAAGAGCCATGGATGTTAATAGCATCCTTCCCAAAAACCTTCTTTGGAGCAACAGTTCCCAAATTTGAGAAAACTTACATCCAACTTAAACTAAATACAGAGACACAAACACACAGGCACAGACACACAAACACATGGTTGCAATATTTCATTATGCTAAGCAAGCACAACCATTTAAAAAATGTGTATCAATCATCACTTAATAGACAAAGAACACTTAATAGATGAGGTACAGACTCAACTATTACAAAATGGTAAGAAAGATACACTAGCAGAATAAGACACAAAACTAGCTTTACTAGTTTTCATAAAACCATACAAATTTATTGTATAATTATACAAATTTAGTTTTATGAAAAACTCACTGTATTTATTGCCCATTGTTTTCTCAGCAGAAACTATGAGACTGGGCATTTAAAAACTGAGGCTCTATTCCAAGGCATCACTCCTTAACTTAACTTCCTGTTAAGGACTATCAGTGCTGAAGAGTATGAAATGTATCCCAATACCTGTGATCCATGGAAAGTGAACAATGGAAAGAGAAGCCTTCTGCCCGCATTGGCAAATATGAAAGAAACACTGCATTAGCCTTCAGGGACACTGGGATCTCTCTGGCTGACTCCAGCTGCCCTTACCTTTCCTTAAAGTCTGTCCAGCTCACTTATCTGGGTTCTGGTACTTTTTACTTTAGGTTACTGCTATTTTACTGGCTGATTCAAATCTCATTCCCACTTTGGAGCCTTCCTGTAAACCCATTTTGTACACTCCCCTCTCAAAATTCTGCTCAAGTTAAACACAACTTTACCATATGACTCAGCAATTTCAGTTCTAGTTACCCACCTAAGAGAAATGAACAACACATTCACATAAAAACTTGCACAGAATGTCCAGAGTAGCAATATACAAAACTGCCAAAAGTGGAAATGATCCAAACGTCTCTGAATTGGTGAATGGAAAAACAAAATGTAGTATTATACAATGAAATACCACCTGGCAATACAAAGAAATGAACCAGTGATACATGCTACAACATGGCTAAACCTGAAAAATAGTATACTAAGAAGCCAGACACAAAAGACCACATATTGTATACAATTCCATTTCTATGAAATATCCAGAAAGACCCACAGAACTGACTACAAATGGACAAGAGTGAAATTTTTCAGAATGAAACTTTAAAAAAAAAAAGAACCCTTGCTCAAATTTATGCTTAATGTGATGCTTCACAGAACTTGGTGAGTTTCTATACAGTGAGTGAGCCACTGAGTAAGTGAGTGAATGAAAGAGTGAACAAATGAAAACTAGTTTCCCAGAAGCCTCTCTGGTAAGCCTGAACTAGGTCCACACATTTCATTCACTCCACTCAGCCTCAGCAAGTTACACAATATAGTTAGTTATATGTTACAGTTATATAATAACACAATCTACTGTTATTTTATTACTACTCACATTAAATGATTGATTGATTGATTGATTGATTGATAGAGATACAGAGGTGGACAAAAGTAGGTTTACAGTTGTCCGTATGGCAAACAATACAATAATTAGTAAATAAAAATACATGAATAAATAAACTCTGTGTGTCATGTACTCACAACTGTAATCCTAATACTTTGGATTAGGTTAAACTATATGAAACTGTCACTTTTGTAGGTCAAAAATGGTTACTAACGTACTGGTAATTTCACATGATTCAAACTACACCTCAGGGTTTGATGCAGAAGCCAAGATAGAACAGAGGTGCTCAAGTCAGACCAACCTACCTGTGGCTCCAGGCTCCATCCCGTAGTCTAAGCTTCAATTGCCTCCCTCGGAAAATGAGGATCTTGCTCACAGGGCTGCTGTGAGCGTTACCGGGACAACGCACAGAAAGCACCTAGCAGCGTTAGGCAAACTCACAAAGGACGTGCCCAGTAAATTATCAGCAATCATTGATACCTGCTGGCCCTATCTCTGTAAACTACACATTCCCCAGGTAGCAAGGGCAGGATTTTTTTCTTTCTTTTATATTTGCGTGTCCCCTAGGCCTGCAGACAAGAGACGCTCATTGCTGCATCCTGCGCTGGGACAGCTTCCAAATGGCTAAGGAAGGCTGGGAGCACAGCTGCTCGCCTCCAAACCACCGCAGTCCCTCCTGCGGACCCCCAACTCCTCCAAGGGGAGCTGCTAGCTTGGCTGCAGGGCCCTTAGGATTCCATCCCTGACCTCCTCTCCACCACAAGCTCAGCAACACCATGAAGTAGAGGAAATAACATCAGAGAGATTTCCTTCTGCCTTATTTCTCAACAAAGATGTTGAGCTGCTATGCGACCAGTGTCAGTGGAGGATCGGGCTGTTCACGAAAGGCCAGGTTTCTACTAGCAACAAGGACGGGAACTCAGGAGGAGTTGCAAATAACAGTAATATTCCTACATCCTGTTCAAAATTCCTCAACTCATCTGCAGGGTAGCCAAAGATTCCAACAGAAGAGCCAGTGGGATTAAATTAAGACTCTCCCGTCACAAATGAAAATATAAGATAACCAGTTAAACTTCAGGTAAACAAGAAATACTTGGGGACTGGCTTATACTTCAAAATTTTCATTGCTTCTCTGAAATTCTCTCTCTCCCTCCCCCTCTCTGTCATACACACGCGCACCACAGAAAGGTAAGACTCCCTAGTGAAGTGAAAGTCTGTACATGAAGCTGGATTGATAGACCTAAACTGGCCACCGTTTACTGAGATTGAGCCAGCACTGTGCTAACAGGCTGTTTACATGCATTCTTAGCTCACTGAATCCTCAAAGTAACCCATGTACTAGTATCTCTCTCTCACAGGTGAGGAAACGGAGGCTTAGAAAGGGTAGAAGCAAGCTCAAATTTGGACTTCCCAACTTCAATCGAAAAATTAAGTCTAGGGGCTGCTCACCAGAGTCCCAGGCTCAGTCAACATCTACTCAGGCACCCCTGAGCTCATCCCAGTTTTTCAGTGCTGTGGTATATGGACTGTATCTCAATAAAGCTGTTAAAAATTGCTTTTCCTTTTCTTTTCTTTTTTTTTTTTTTTTTTAACATTCATTGTTTTTAGAGAGTGGAGAAGGGAGAGAGGCAGAGAGGGAGAGAAAACATCAACGTATGGTTGCCTTTCACCTGCCTCCAGCTACAGACCTGGCTTGCAACCTGGTTATGTTGTCCTGGTTGGGAACCGAACCAATGACCTTTGGGTTTGCAGGCTGGCACCTTATCCACTGTGCCACCAGCCAGGGCAAAAACTGCTTTTCAATGTCTACTTCTGTACCAATAAAGCTGAAAAACTTCAATCCACAAAACCTCTAAAGCCACTTCAGTTAGTGATTATAATTGCTTTTTCTCTCTTCCATCCTACTGCCGGAGCTTAGCAAGTTCACCTCTCATGAGCCTTTCCACTAAAATTAAGAACAGAAACAAGGTGACCAAATTTTAAATGAGTTAAATTTTAGTGACTGGGAACAGCTCTGTTAAAAGGACACTTTAGAAATAACACTAGAATCAAAATGAAATTTGAAATGTGTCAACTTCCACACATCCATGTACATCCTCCCTCACCGATGATAATGGAGAGGGACTGCAACCAAGAAAACTGTAGCGGTCACCGTTAAGAATGTCCCCTAGGCATTAGTTATAAACAAATGCCTCATTCACATAAAAGGTACCACAGACCAGCTGTTCTCATTGCAGTGCTCACAGCCTCTGGAGCTGTCAGGGGTTTAAGAGGGAACAGATCCTCTTTGATGTTCTTCTTTTCAGCCCAGTTTTTATCCGCTCTCCACAAGGTTACAGAATCTGACCCACGCCCACTCCAGTCTCCCCAGACAGAAGGCAACTGTTTACATGGACACTCTACCCAACGGCGGGCATTACAGAGGAGCATGAATGGCACAGATTTGATTCAGTTTTAAACAATGCAGTGTTTCCCTGAGAGGTGTGGGCTACTCTAACCACCAAGTTCAGGATAGGGCATTTCTGTCCTTATTCCTCCTAAGAAAAACAGCTGGGTATGGTGACATTCTTCAGACACAAGAGTAGCCAAATGCAGGAGGAATTCTTCGCCGTATTTGCCTTTGGAAGGCAATATATCTCCTTGGTAACAGTTCTAAAAAAGAAAAGGTGGGGGGGTTGAAGGGGAGGAAAACTCTATTAAATCTTATACCTTGGCTGGCACCTAGAAAATGTCTTTCACTCACTCAAGGTGCCATTCCTTTTTCTCAAAAGGATGCTTAGAATTTGTTTGGTTTTCTTTTTAATCAAAAAGGGACATGTAATATCTTTCCAAATGAATTCTTGGCTTTCCTCATCTATAAAATGGCAATAGTGGTAATAGTGACAGTATCCACTACCTTATAATAGTGATTTTCAACCCTTTCGTCTTATGGCACACATATAAACTATTTACTAAGATTCCGCAACACACCAAAACATACATTATAGGTATAACCTTGGTTTATGCACACCGGAAGGCTATTGTGTTGGCTACTGTCATTTTTTTTTATTTGGGAATCTAAAGGAAAGGAGGTCAGAGGCCCTAACGAAATAGTCAGGTATTGCATATTTTAAAAATTCTTGCAGCACACCAGGGCACACCAGCTGAAAATCGCTGCCTTATAAGGTTGTTATGAGGATTCAGTGACCGTGTAGGCAGGATTTACAGAAGGTCTGGCACACGTGGCATCATCAACAGGTATCAGCTACGACTGTCACTATTTCCCAGTACAGCACTAGAAGCATGGAGATGACAGCAGGGAGAAGTGGATGATGTATAAAACACAATTCAAAAGGCTCCTACAGAAATTCCACACCGCTCAAGATTAAAAAAAGAAAAAGAACAAGAAAAAAGGCAAAGCTATGCCAGGGAAACCATTTTTAAAATAGAGAAAAAGAAGTCAGCCCTGTGCTGCAACCATGACCATGGCGACCCATCATGCAATTAAAGATGCCTCAAGAAGAGGAAATGGCACCTGCAGGGAGTGTAACTGAACCATACGCACCAATGCCCACGCTCTGCCCATCAGTGACCTGAGCACCCTCCCCAGGGAAGATCGGGACCCATACAACATAAAGGCCTGGACACTTCACTTGCTCAGGCTGGAACAAAGGAGGACCCTGGCTTCTGGCATCGTTTCCATCTCTTTCTGCCAGGCCTCTGCTTTCCTCCCACCCTGATGCTTAGACTTTGCAGCTCGCAGGTAGCAGGCATACAACTAGGAGTTTCCAAGCACATGTGAGCACAGGAGAATGTGCTGCCAGGTCTCCAAGAGCCATGGAAAGTCAGGAAATTACTGAACTAACACCAAAAGAAGCACAAATAATGAAACTAGACAAGAAAAAAAACCTTGGGCTTCTAATGGTTGTTTCATGTAAGAAAAGCCAAAAATAAAGGAGGGGGATGGAGGAAGGAAGAGAAGGGCCTCGGATGAGTCATAAAGAGCAGAAGTGAGTAAGCTGTGTTTCTACAGTCCTCCCAGCTCTGCACCCCAACCTTTACATTGAGTGAATATATTCGTGACTCAGCTCTGAAGTGTGATTTTTGTTTTGTTTTGGTTTGCTTTTGGGGGTTTTCTGTTTTGTTTTGTTTTGTTTTGTGTGTGTAGTTTATTCTGTAGTCAATGCTTTCTGGATCATCCTGCCGGACAATGGGACCATAAGCTTGGCTCCCCCCGGAGCTCACAGTCAAGGATAACAGGAGGAGGACAAGGGACCACCTTTAATGTGCCTTGATGGATCGAGCCGTCACATTTAGCACTGCATCCAGCTACATCAGTCCGATGAATCAAGCAGGTGAGTAAGAAGCTATGAAGCCAATTACCATGGTGCTTTACAGGGCCTGTCCCTCTCTACAGCTCACAGAACAAATCCTGCTGAGGAATTCACAGCGACAAATACCCTTAGGCTCAAAGCATCGCTGCCAGGACTGCTGAAAGACTGGGGGCCAGGGGAGACATTTCTCACCATATCACAAATTACCAAGTTTATCCTGACAACCATTTGTGAAGCAGCTGTTATGTGCCGTCACTGCAGACCCTGTCCTCGTGACACTTAGAATCTAAGCAGACCTTAGTCTGAATTGTAGTAAGTTATTAGAAGGACCCCAACTGCGGAAGACAAATCTCGGGGGGCGGGGGGAGGCATTAAAATATGCCTCTAAAAAAACCCTTAGTTGTGAGTCCTGATAGTATTCGTTGCTCTCACAGCTATGACCACAACAGTAAAAGTGACCAACTTTGTGAGGCCAGTTAGGTTTGCTGCAGAATATATTGGGGGGGGGTGGGGGGGTGCGGGATCTCTCCAAGGCATTCCAGTTTGGGAAGGATTAGTGTCACCTAAACAGCCCTGTTCCCAGGCCCAGGAAACTGCTGGGCTGCAGGGAGACAGCTCAAATGCAGACCAGCATGGCAGTAGGTAAAGGGACTCAGTTTGCAATCAGACCTGGGTTATCTTCTCAGCTCTGAACTAGTGAATTCCTTCCCTTTTGGGTAGTTTCTGCATTTAGAAAATTGCAAGAGCAATAGAAAAAGGAGAAGCATGGGGTAGAGATGGGCAGATGACCATTCACTGAGTGCATACATACAAAGAGCAGTCCTCAAAGCCAGCTTTAGGTGCTATGGTTCAGTTCCTACTGGAAACTCTTTGCTCTTCCTCTTCTTCCTACACACCATGAAGTGAACTTTCACCATCACCACCCTTCCAGGAAGTGTAGCTTTTGAAAGGCAGCTCTTGGGCAATCTACAACTTCCTAAAATGATGCACACTATTCTAGTTAGAGGGGAATTTTAGAGCACAATAACCAGCAATGCCCCAAACAAGCCCTTTCCCTGCTGTTTATCAGAGAGGCCTGGCACTGGCAGAAGGTCACTAGATGGGGAAGCCCAGGGAGGCTTCCAGAGGAAAGAGCACTTGAGCTGAGATGTGAAGCAAGGGCAGCAATAGGTGGAGGATCTAGCTACAGAGGAAACTGTGTGCCAAAGCCCTGTGAGGGTAGGTATATGAGCTTCAAAGAAGGTAGAATAGGGACCCCGTGGCTGGAAAATGAAAAGATGGTGCAAGACAGAACTGCAGAGGCAAGTGGGTCAGACCACAATCTGGGGATGAAACTGAGGGCCACTAAAGAGTTTCTGGCAGTTAAGTTGACAGAATCAGCCTTTCATTTGGAAAAGAACATCGAAGCCACAGAGCAAGCGGCCAGTGAGCCCCAGTGGTGAATACTAGCATCCACTGAAAGTGAACAGGTATCTGAGACACCAAGAAAGAGAAAGGTTGGGCAGAGAAGAAGGAAAGGAGGGTCAAGTAGACCGAAAGCCAGCAGTACCAACATCACCTGGGAGCTTGTAATAAATGCAGAATCTCCAGCCCTAACTCAGAACCTGTATTTTAACAAGGTCCCCAGGCAATTCGGATCCACGTTAAAGAGTGAGGCACAGCTCCAAGACAGGGTGGGTACTGAAGTCCTGCATTTTCAAACCAGCTTTAAACACAGACTGCAATAAAGCTGCAAAACCCAAATGCTTGCCTTGCAGTTTAAGTAAAATGGAATCAGAGGCAAGGCTGGCTATCAAAGAACTCTTCCTGCACCAGCTAGAAAGGAAATCAGCATCTACCTGGCTCCTTGATCTTGCGAAATCCATATGTAGAGCAACCACACGGGGTGATCACAGCTATGATACAAAGAATCATCCTGTATCCATCCCCCCAAAACTTCCCTGTCCCTGCCAAAGCTTCCAGAAGCATCTATGAGTCAGTCGCCTTTGGGGGACTGCCTCTCAATACTCAGCACAACTATTCACCTTGCTACCCACTTGAAAAATGACCAACACCACTTGCAGGGTTCACCAGTCTTGCAGATCACAATTCTATCTAGTTATAAACACACTTGTTGGCTTAATCGCTGCTTTTCAGTGACGCCTAAACTAAGTCCTTTCATCATTATGTGTTTCAGTTTTTTCCCTATCTACAAAACAGGAACCCTAGCATTTATCCTCCTAAGAGTGCTGTTAGGGATTAGGGAAATAATGTTTTCAATGCTCTTTGAGGCTTATCTGTGCTATTTAGTTCATAAAGCTTTGATTGTGTCACTATGCGACTCAAAAAACTTACAATGGCTTCCCAGTATCCACTGAATAAAGACATCTTCAACAGTGGCACCTGAGCCTTCCTCAATCTAATCCCAAAAATCCTGCAGTCTTATTGCCTAAATACTCCAGCCAACCCAGATTAACCAGCAGTTCCTGAGCAAACTCAGCTTTTCTGCCTCCGCACTTCAGGCAGTGAGATTCCCAGTGTAACTAGAACCCTACTGGCAACCCCTCCCTAAGTCCCCATGCTCTGCGTGTTGAGACCTATAATATAAGCAGACATTGGCCAAACAAAGGGAGGCAGGGAAGGCACAGGTACACCTGGAGAAGAACAGGAATGTTCAGTGGACTGACGTTGGAAATCTGTGCCCCACTGGAGAAACCGAAACAAAATCGCACGGTCAGGAGCACAGAGCATAGACACACAGACAATGTGAGGCTGAGGGAGGGCAGGGGCCAGAGTATGCAGGACTTCAAAAGCTGTATCCAGACATCTGGACTTTATCCTGAAAGGACTAGTGGAAAGGGCCTTAAAGGCAACCATACTGTAATACTTGAGAACTGTGTAAGGAAAGGTAGAAGGTGCCTGCAAAAACATTTTCTGAAACCCAACCCACTCCACTTGGCCCAATGACACTTAAACTATTTTTTGGAAATATCTGTGGCAGTTTTAATAGTTGTACATCATCTGTTTTAACCAGAGATTATAATCACAGAACCACAGGCCTAGTAGAAACTTGAACAATCTTTTACACTAACCCCTTATTTTAAAGATAAGAAAACTACAGTCCTAAGAAATTAAGTGGCTTGCTCAAATACAGAGGCAATTTGTAACAGAGTCATTATTCAAACACAAGTCCTATGACTTCTAGGGCAGATGGAATAGGTGTAGCAAACAGTGCGATAAAGGAATCAAAGCAATCATTTGTTCAACAAATATTTCTTTAAGCACCAGATGCCATTCTAAGCACTGGAAATACAGAAGTTGAGTTTTCTCTGGTAGGGAGATACAGATAAAAAAAAAAGGAACCATAGTAAATAAATTACACAGTACATTAGAATAAGAAAAGTAGCACAGGAAGTAGAAGGGGAAGTGTGATGGGAGAGGCTGTAGGGATAGAGAGAGAGCTCACTGAAAAAGTGACAACTGAACAAAAGACTTACAGAAGGTGAGTGCTTCAGGACACTGAGGATCTGAAAGGTCCTGTGTTTCCTATCTACTCCATCATAGCTTACCTGTACAAAGTTTAGGCAATAGGACTGAAACTCTGAGGAGAAATTCAGCTTTTTTCCTAACTGATGACATCCATCCACCAAGTTCAACAAACACCCACAATTCTTAATATTCTCTCTGATAAAACAGTAAGGGGACAAAAAACCTCTCCTTCTGGCTTTAATAAAAGGCCTTGATAGGCTGATGAATTGGAATGTAGTGAAAAAGTGGATAAGGAGGGAATTTCAGGCTGGAAGCAAAACAAGTACAAAGTCTGCATTTTGATAATGAACCAAGCCAACTTATTTCAGTTGCTGCCAAATATGGATTAAAATGTGGGTCACTTCCTGAACACACCAGAAATGAAACTCAGATTGGCACCAAGTTCCCAAAACCAGATGCAGGGTGGCCCAGAACAGAGAAAAAGAGGGCATCACAAGCGGAAGAACAGTGGAAACTACAAAGGCTCTTGGGGCTCACCCCCCTCCCAAAACCAGGCACACTGCGCATTGGTAAAGGATCAACACTATAACTCCAAAGAAAGAACAAATACTTTCTGCACAACCCACAGTAACCCAGGAGATGGGCAGTTCTACCAAACCTACTTTACAGATAAGAAAATTGAGTCTCTGAGACGTTAAAATGCCCACACAGTTCACAAGCAACACAGGTAGGGTTGGAGCCCAGGTCTACCTGAGCCTACAGCCCATACTGGAGCGCAGCCAACTTTGGCCCTTGGCCCCTTTGGGTGTGACCTGTGAGCTACAAATGGGTTTTACATTATTAAAGGGTTGTAAAAACAAAGGCAAAAAAGAACATGCAACAGAGGCCCCATGTGGCTCACAATGCCTAAAGCATTCACTATCTATCCAGCCCTTTAAAGGAAGTTTGCTGACCCTAATAATTTAATCCACTGCACTGGCCGTCATCAGGTAGTAAACAAGTTCTACTGGATATATTTTGTTTCCCAAACTGCATGTATTAATGTAAAGGGAAACAACCAGGCTCTGGAAGATGGAAAACTAGTTGTCCTCCTGGCCAGGCTGTAAGGCAGTCAGTCACTGGCTAGGGGTTATAGAACCCTGCTGCATTACTTGATAGTTCTCACACAGCATTTTGCTTTTATTTTTTAATTTGTCCTTGCAGTCCGCTCTCTCTCCCCGCTGCCCGCCGGACACTGCCCCCTGCTCATGAGGCACCACGCTCCCAAACACCACATTCAGGCTCCTCGGTCTGCCAATGTTGGTGGTCCCCAATACTTCAAAACTGGCTTTTGTTTCCTCCGCTCCAAACCTGAATTTCCAGGGTTATGCTATCAAAGCCTAGCCTGCTAGCCTTATCCATATGTGGAGAAAACCATGCTATTCGAGAGGCACAGCCCTTTCTCTTCTCTGGATGGCCCTCATTCAATTTACGCAGGCCAGTGTAGAGGAATTTGTTGCCTTGGCCTCCTGGCAGCTATTACCCCTTCTGTATTTATAACACCCTAATATTCCTCGGGGAAGCCCTCCCTCCCTGACTTTCAGAACATTTATTTCGTATGCTGTTGACTCCACTCTGGGCTCGGGCCAGGCGAGCTTCAAGGACTATCTCAAGGGTGAGCACGTGACTCAACAAAAGGCCCATGAGAACCATGCTCAGGGCTCTGTCCAAACTCTTGGCCACAAGTCCTCTTGCCAGTGCGAGGGAAGAGGCCATTTGAGAATGGTGCCAGCCTAAAGGAAAGCAGAGTGCAGAGGTGCCAGAGGCTGGGCCTGCAGACATTGTGTGAGCCACAGGGCCCAGGCTGGTCCAAAGTCAGGTCATCTCCGGACCTTCCGGCTACAGACCACAACAAATTCCCTTTCTGCTTAGGCAGCTGGGATTGGATCTGCCGTCCCTCATGAACAAAGTGGTCTGTCTGTCTGGTGCAGTTCGAGTGGAAGCATCATGTCTACAACTGTGTCATTCAAATCAACTGACAGGGTGACCCAAGGGAGCTCATCTCTCTCCCCCGCACGCATGCAGGAACAGGGGGCTCTCTGAGAGCTGCCGGGGCCTTCTAATTGAACAAAGTTATCTGATCAGAGCTGGGTCCAGGGAGGCTAAATCAGTAAGAATCTCACAATCTGTGTTTGAAATCAGTACACATTACTCCTCCCCACCCAAAACTAGTATCTTGCCATCCTCAAGGGGAAGAGAAAACTGAAAATAGGCAAAGGGAGTATGACAGTCATTGGGCAAGTCCTCCTCCTTCTATTGGGTCCAGGGTTGCTTGGCAACCAGCCTCAGCCAGTTCCTTCCCATGAACAAGAAAAGGAATGACTGTCAGACCTCCAGGTCATACAGCATGTCCTGTTTATGGCCCCTTGACTTGAGGGCAGGAGTGAGTTCATGCTGTTCTACAAATCTGGCAGAAAACAGCCAACAGAGCACCTGCTGTCTTACCTCCCATCGGGTCTCTGCCTCTCCCATGCTGGCCGAAGTTCTTCTCATTTCTGCCTTCTATGAACATAAACTGTGGATGTTCCTCCAAACAAAACAGATTAAAAATACTTTCAAAAACAGCTTCATAGAAAAACAGAGGAAAAACTGTGACACAGAGAGAACTTGAATTGTATTATTTACTAAGACAGTAGAAACCAGCAGGGAGTGAAAGGCACAGTGAATAGTTGAAAACACAGGCCAGCAGCCCACGGTTGAGGTCCAGGATTTTCTCGAATCCTCCAAAACCCCACTCACTCCACCGCCGCCTCTAAGGATTCCGACAATGAAAGCCCAGCGACGGTGCTGCTCCCTGTCTCGAGGTCATGAACTGATTTCCAACAACTGAGAAGTCTGTAGGGACAGACATTTCTGTATTTAGCAACATATTTTAGAAGTCACTGTGGTAGCAGGTCCCTGCACGGCCAGGACACTGCAGGAGCAGAAGGGGAAAATGTGGGTCAGTGAGTCTCTGGTGCTTAGATGTCACCAAATAGGACATCTGTGTGTGTAAAGATAGAGGTATGGTGCTGTTCCCTCTCCCTGCCTGCTCCTAAATTAAACCCCTCAGAATGATTAGTTTTCCACAGATAAGAGACCACAGCCCAAGAGAGAGACCAGAGACCAGAGACTGATTTTCATACCTAAATTCTATTTAGCATGAACCCTGTCCTAAATCTTTAGATACTGTATGGGAAACACTGTCTTGTTGGCTGAATTCCTGCTGAGACCCATTTGTCCACATGGAATTTATGATATTAAATCTCATAAAAGTCACTACAGGGTTTCAGAAAAAATTTGTACATAAACTATGACTCGGGAGTATGCACTGGAGGAAAAGCAATGTTGTTACAGCACAGACACACTACCAGCAAACATTACACAGGGGCCTGCGATGGGAACAGAAGTGGGGAAATTTTCATTTACAGAGGAAAATGAAAAGTCTTTTATAATTGAGTATGAGGCTTATCAAGGGTGCCTTCCCATTTGTGGAACAATAACTAAAATGATAATTAACATTTAACATCTTTTAAATGGAAAGTTATGAAGGAGAAATATATACTATTCAAACATGAGCTAACAGTCTTGTTGATTTAAGAATCAGCTGTAAGTCTATTTTTTCCAGGTTTGATGATTATGAAAGGAATTAATTCATAGAAGGTTAACAGGCCCAGCCAAGTAGATCTGGGCCGCCTCTTGGTGTTTATGACAGATTTAGAAACTCACAGTTCTCTTTCCTTTCCTTTCCTCTGCCTGATAAACACAAAGAAAAGAGACCTAAGAGAGAAGTGTGAGCAAAGGCAAAAGGGTGAAGAGCAAAGATGAGGCTGGTCACAGCATTAATCAGCTCTTACTTCCTTGGCTTGTTTTTTGGTTTGTTTGTTTTTTTAAGATTTTATTTATTCTTTTTAGAGAGAGGGGAAGGGAGAGAGGCAGAGAGGGAGAGAGACATCAGTGTAAGGTTGCCTTTCACCCACCCCCATAAGGCTTGCTTTTTTTAACTCATCATTTCTTTTGCTACCTGGAAGACAGACTGGATTACCATCCAATCAGGGCAGTCAACACGTGACCTGTCCAAGGTGGAATCTTGTAAACAAAGTAAACTCTCAAGAGAACCAAGGGATGCTGGTGGGCAGAAATACGGGGAGTTGCTTATAGAGCATACAGTCACGTGATCAGGCAGGACTCTTTGAAGGGACATGTGACATTACTCAACATGTACTGGGGAAGGTCAGAGGGTGAGAAGTGATATGAAGGCTATAAAACAGAGCATTAGTATAGAGGAGGGAAGAGGCACTACTTATTAAGACTAGGTCCGGTGGTCAGGGGAGGAGTCTTGAAGCCCTTGGCTGACCTGAAGGATGAGAAGAAGTTGTCAACCACATGAAGATGAGTAGCAAAGATATTCCAAAGGACCAGCAATGGAAAGTCCTGTCGCTGGCAAGTGCCCAGTGTGTTGGAGGAGTTTGAGTCTAACAAAGCTTAAGCACAGAGGGAGAAGGATAGTCAGAGATGAGACTATAAGAGTAACAGAAGCCTTGGCATACATAAGCCATAGTAAGAAATGAAAATTGTCTCATGAGTGACATGTGAAGCCACTGGGAAATTGTGGGCAAGAGTGACATAATAAGGTCTATTTTTTTTTTAAATATAGCTCTGCCTGCCATGTGAAGAATGGATTCTACCTCATCAAGACCACTATGGTTCTGGCTGGTCATGAATCCCATGAGTAAAACTGGCTCTGCCTATGAAAATAGAAGAAATTCAAAGGGAAGAATATATGATCCAACTAAATCTATCCATCAAGTGAGAGCTTACAATTTCCAACAACCATGGTCGCTGAGTGTACGCCCAGAATTAATGTCATTCAGCTACTCCAAGAAGCATTCTCTGACCATAACCTCAAGTTGCCTCCAATGCCCACCACTCTCAGTCTTATTTCCATCATGATACTTCTCACTCTCTAAAAGTATCCTGTTTACTTGCTTACTTTGCCCACTAAAATATAAGCTCCATGTATGTCAGAAGCTTGTCTTATGTGAAGCTATGCACCTAATATCTAGAACAATGTCTAGTACATAGTTGGAGTTCACTAAATATTTGTTGGCTGGGCTAATGAAGTCTAATTTCTAGAAGTAATTCCCAATGCATGGATTCCTCTCCAATGAAAGAGCCAGAGACTCAAGTGTAAAACAGCACAAAGACAAATTTTATATGATTCCTATCTTTCAAAAGACAAAAATAATTAGTCATTAGAGTAGCACTATCTGCTATGATTTTGTGCCAGGCTCTTTTCAAGAACACTATGTCACTTAAGTCTTACAATACTCTCAAGTAAGCACTATTATTCCCATTTTATAAATGAGGAAACAAGATTTAAAGTATGGAGCTAAGATTATATAGTTGCAGCACAGCATTGGTTAAAAGCAAAAGGACTGGCTAATTAGACCAAGGCTCAAATCCTGGTTACAACTCTTCTTAATTGTATGAGTTACTCCCCCTTTCTATGCTTCTGTTTTCTTATCTAAGAATGGGGAGACCAGCATACAATGCATAAGATTGTTGTGAAGATTCAATGAAATAAAGCTTGTAAGATATTTAACAAAAGGGCTGACACCCAAATGGTTAAATGGCTGTAGCTATTCTATTACTAGTATGGTTCAAATAAACTTAACACCTGGCTTTCGACCCATGGAACTCTTCATTCTGTGGCATTCTGAAAAGACATCTACTCTTTTTGCCCCCCATGTTCTGTTCAATCAACAAGAAAAAGAAGGGAACAACCAGAGAGCCGGGAGCTGAATCTTAAAGATATGGAAAGAAATGTAAGAGCAGCCTACGTAAATTTATCATAAGGAGATAATAATGGCATGTCTATAAGAACTATCATTACAGATTGGTTAACGTTCATGAAAAGAGAGAGAGGGGAGAAACAACCTAACTGTCCAGAAGTAGGTCATGCCGCCCTGGCAAGTGTGGCTTGGTTGGTAGGAGCATTCTCCTGTACACCAAAGGGTTGCGGGCTCAATCCCTGGTCAGAATGCATATGGGAGGCAATCAATCAATGTTTCTCTCTCGCTTGCTAAAATCAATAAACATATTACAAAATTAAAAAGTCCTGACAGGGCATACCTGGAATATTACGTAGCCACTAAAAACAATCTCAGAGAGTGGTTAATGATATGGAAAGATGATTATGGTCTATTGAGTAGAAAAGGCTATAAAACCAAAATCAACACAGTAGCCTTCCCTTATCTGCAGTTTTCAATTTTCGCAGTTTAAATTACCTAAAGTAATCACAGTCCAAACGTATTAAATGAAAAATGCCAGAAATAAGCAATTTGTAAGTTTTAAACTGTGCACCATTCTGAGTAGCATGATGAAATTCCTCACTGTCCCACCCAGAATATAAATCATCCCTTTGTCCAGAGGCTCCTAGCCCACTAAAAACATAGTAGACTTCTCAGACTGGCTGAGAGAGAGAGAGAGAGACAGCGCACAAGCAAGCACATTCACATAACTATTTTTACAGCATAGTTATATTTTAGTTTTAGCTATTGTTGTTACTCTCTTAATGCAGCTAACTGATAAATTAAACTTTATCATAGGTACATGTGTACAATGAAAAATATAAAATATATAGGATTCAGTACTATTTACAATTTCAGGCATCCACTGGGGGTCTTGAAACTATCTCCAGAGAAGAAGACAGGCTACTGTATCTCTAATTTGCATTATCTTCTTTTATTCATCTATAACTTCTAAATTTTCTCTAATAAACATGCATTACCTATATAATAAAAACAAATACAAGTTTGTTTTAGGATTGCTAGACTCCTTTTTTTTTTTAATGACTAGCCTATGTGATAAGTAACACTGGGGAACATATGACTCAGAAGAAGGCACAGGAACATCCTGATATTTTGATGTTAATGCTTTATGAAGCACAGGGTTTGGCAGCTCAAAGAAGAAAGATAAAAACCGTCTTATCCCGGTTTCCTTTAAATTTGTCCAAAATATATTATTTCTGGAGAGTCTAGATGGAATACCTGCAAAGACTCTGATTTCCTACCCAGTTCCCTGACCTATCCCAAATAGGTTTTTAGGTCCCAAATGGCCATTATAAGTACATAATTATATTTGGAGCTGTTCAACTAACTCAGATAACATGGTCTCATTTACGTCCCCAAATTTATCTTCTTGAAATATAAATCACTGACCTACTTAGTTAAAGACAATTTTAATAGCATCCCCCTACCTCAATAATAAAAATGGGAAACTTGAGGCTTGCATCAGGTCCCATTAGAGAAATAGAAAATAACCACTGAAACGCTCCCTATCAATACAGCTAACCAGGGAACGGGACATTCTGTACCTATTCTCATTCTGAGATGTCCCATCACCTCGGAAACATAACACAAGATGTGTAACAGGAAAGGGGACCCAAGACTGTTTTTTTAACAAGCTGTGACCACTTAGAGCTCAGTCTTCTAAAGATTCGCAGTCACCTCAAATCTGGGAGTCTTTTTAGCTATCGTCTAAAACTCCGGAAATCAGCTTCAGGTCATTCCCATTTACTAAAGGCTTTGTTTTTCCCATAATCAAGAGGTCAGAGATCAGTCCCTTCTTTGGTCTTTTGGCAAGGCAAGATGGTGATGGGGGAAGGGCAGACACAGTGAAAGAATGAGAAGGAAAAAAAGAGAAGGGAGGAAAGCAAAGACGAGGAAGCGAAAACATAAAAATGGTAGAGAATGTGTTATCTACACTGGGGCTGGAATTTCAAAGAACAGCACAAGCCTGCAATAATAAAAACAGACTCTCAGGTTAAGAGCTTAGGCACCCCTTTCTCCCTCTCTGCCTCTCTCCCTTCCCCTTTCACTACCATTTCAGCCATGAGAAACTTACTTCTTTAAAAATAATTCCAAAAATGGTTCAAGCTGAAGCCATCAAAATGCACCTACCCAAATCAGAATATTACTGGAATTTTTTTTCCCTCTGGAGAAAAAGAAGTTCCTCGCTTGTGCTCAGAACAATGTGTCTATCTACTGGAAGTTAAGGTCTTCCTTCCCACTGTCACCAGGAAATTACTCTCTCCCAAGCCAGATCAGAATTAAGGAAAGGACATGTATAAAGCAGTCCTAAACCAGAGACCTATGAGCACGCAGGAATGAGTGTGAAATAGTCCTGCTGCACTAGCATATCTGTCAAAAGGAACAAAATAAGAGAAAAGCCGACTGCCAGATACACACATCCTGGCATTGGAATCTGGGGAGCTGCAAAATAGTTGAAGGCAGCAAAGGAAAAGGATATGTAGCTTAACAAGATTAAGGGACAAAGCAGACAGAAGGGCACCCTACATTGAGTCATGGGTTAAAATTCCTGAGGAAGTGACTGCTTAGAGTTTGGGGCACAGGGAGGATGGAGGATGATCACTAAGGAGTACTGGGTTTCTTTGGAAGATGATAAAAATGTTCTAAAATTAACTGAGGAGATGGAAAGGAAAATTATGTGAATATATAAAAAGTCATGAATTATACATTACAAATGAGTAAATTATGTGGTATGTGAATTATATCTCATTAAGCTATTTTAAAAGAATCCGAAGGAAGGAGCTCCAAGGTCTCCACTCACCATGGCCTAACCCCATAATGGCACATTTGAGGAGCTCAGTAATATGACTGCTGGAGGTGTCATGTTAGATCCATGTCATCCTTTTCCTGCACAACATTTCACAAGTTTCTCATTGAAGATTAGCAATCAAAACACATTTCAGTCTTCTTTCTTTAAAGGGGATTGGAGGGGAAAGGTAAGATGAGACTCCAGCATTCAGAACCCAGGCTTGCAAAAACAAATAAATTTTAAGTGATCTTAAAGCTGGTGATCATCTTGCTGCTTGAACTCTGCACTGCTCCCGCCACAAAATCGCAAGCCCTGTTGCGCTGGATTTTCATTTCAGTATGGTGTGAAGTACTGCTGGCCAGAAGAGGTGGGGAAGATGAGATGCAAGCCAAAGTCATGTCCCAAAAGACGCTCAGGCCAAAAGCTTTCAGTTCCACTCCAATTTTCTATGCAATGGAGCAGAGCTTCCCTGCTGGGGAACTGATTACGAACCTGCTGGCTATGTAAAGAGGAAACAGGATTTCTTTCCAGACAAAGAACCATCTTGCTGCTCTAAATGGAGCTGGCAACATGGTAGCTCACTGACCTTGCACGGTTTGCCCAGGGAGGTTTCCAACAGAGGGCCGGGAGATGGCCGCAAGCAAGGCTGTCTGAAGCCTCCGAGGCCTGGCTGGCAGACCAGGGGCAGTGCAGCAAGGCCAGAGCGGGACAAGGTGCAGATGTGGAGGCACCCACCCGCAGGGCCTGCCGGGCCTCCACAGTGCCCCCAGTGGAAGTCATGAGGCTGATGATCTGTTGGCTAAGCGGCCCTGGGCAGGATTCATGTCCAACATCCCAACGCACTACTCAGAAACAAACACCAGAAACTCCCGCCCTTGGAAAAGCAGCCCACAGAATTTTTTAAGGAAGCAAGTAACAGGGAAAAGCAGTACCTGTCTCAGGGTAGCCACATCCCTGGGTGCCCCCAGCAGCAGGGCTGTGGTCTGCAATGTTACCCAGCCCTTATCAGACGGCTGAGAACCAGCTAAGATCAGAACAGAGATAAGGAAGGAGGAGCTGTGGCCAGAAATGAATTGCCCGAGGGCACCTTCCAGGCCTGAGCAGATCAGCTCCCTTTGGGGCACCCTCACCTTCCCAAGCCATCACATCAGCCAGTCTCTCTCCTACTCTTGCCTAGTGCAATAGCTCAGCCAGTTCATTATGCTTCCTGAATGCTTTTAAAGAAAAAAAAAAAAAAAAAATGTGTAACATAATTACAGGCTTTGACCCCAAATGACTTTAACCCTGACAAGACTCACCACAGAAAAATGTTTGCCCTGTGATTGCCCAGAGCATAAAGTTTCATTTATGTACCATCCCCCAAACCCTGCGGAAGTGGCCCAGCTCACAGGTCGAACACATGAAACAAGTGGATAGCATGTGCTGAGCCACAGGCTGAGATGTCCAGACATGGGTAGAATCTGTACTCTTTAGAATCTATCCCCCATCATTCCTAGATCAGCCACAAGGGCTCCTTCCAAATACCTGGATGTCCTTCATAAGACAAGTTGATACAGTGAAGGGGAGACAAAGGATTTCAGACAAGGATTGTGCAGAATCTCTACGGGCCTGCACAGACTTAATGTGTGGTCCGAGGACCCCCTCCAGGCAAATGGTGGGCCTGAAAGAGTGCAGATTTCCAGACCTCATACCAGACTCATCCATCAGCATCTCTTCATGGGGAGCCTGGGAATCCACAGTTAAGGGAATTCTTGCACGCATTTAAGATCCACTATCTTACATCCAATTTATAGGGCTCTTATATGCATCTGCTTACCCTGCCAAGAACAATACCTACAAGGTATCTCACGTATTCCTCACAATAATGAGGTGGACAGTTATTACCTTGTACTTACACTGCTTTCTCCAGTTTCACCTCCAAAGGCAAGCCCTCTCACCCAACCTGGCCAGGGTGAAACACCCGGTCATCAAGGCAAAAGTCTCTCCAACTCTCTTCTACCCTCCTCTTTTGCTGCATGTTGATAATCCCCAGGATTTCGGCCTCCATTCTCCTCTCCGAGTGAGTGGTGCTTCACCTTTGTTGCCCATTAGAATCACCTGGGAGGCTTTTAAAATGAAGCAACCAAGACAAATTACATCAGAATCTCCAGAGATGAATCCCAGCCTCCTCAGGGGATTTCAATGGGCAGCTTATGGCTGAGAACCCCTAACAGCACCTGGTGAGACCCAAATCTACACCAGCAACCCCACCTTCTTCTAAGCAGCAGAGCTGTGCTTCCCAACACCTTATAGACAACTCAGCAAGGACAAGCTAACTTAGCTCCATATCATACACCACAGTTCTTCTCCTATGGCACACTGCTGAGCCATCTCCTCAGCCTGAAACAGAAACTCTGGAGACACCCTAGACTTCCTCTTCCTCTGTCCAGTGTCGACTACATGTTAGCCTCTTCACCCACACAGAACATCTCCTTAAAAACTCCATGGAAGCCTGCATTCTCCTCTCTAATTCATCAGCGTTTGACTGAATATTCAGATACAGATTCCATTAAGACAGGTTTTCAACCAAGTACACTCATTGCTACTAGCTGTGTATACTCCTGACACACGGTCCCCTACCTCCACACCTGTACCCTAGTCTGAGAGGCACAGCCCAACCCACCCCTGCTTCCCAAGCACAATGGCCAGATGGTCCATTTTCTTACACACTTCTGCCCGGGGACATTGTTAAGCCAAGGAAAGCTCAAATCCCTAATAAAATACAGGATTATTTTACATCATACATTGACAAATACTTCTCAATTTAATGACTATTTCAAGGTATTTAAAAAAAAAAAATAATGCTAACCATGTTAAAACCATGGCTTCAGATTGTAATGAAGTTCCCTTTTGAAATAAACGTATTTTAAGTCAATACTTTTTCAAAGTAAACAGTAGTGAAGATAGACAAAAATAACAGGTGATCCTAATTGATTTTTGGAAAGCTGCCTCGCTGGGCTTCACAAGCCTTCACCTGCCTTTCCTAAAGCGCTCTGCTCCCCACTCCACAGTTCCTCCTGACCTGCGAGCAATCATCCCGTTGGACTCCCTGTGGACATCTGTGCCACCCTGCCTGTCAAGACAATGAGCTTCCAGAAGACAGACACTGTGCCCGCCCCATCTCAGAAACCCACCACCAGAAGCCTTCCACTCCAGTATGAGCTGTCACAGGCCCTGGAATAGAGACCACGCAGGACAAGTGACATAATCCTGTCCTCCACCAGGGGAAGTGCTAAGCCCTGCGGGACAAGCAGCCAGAAGACGGATGTTAGACAAAACACTCTGTCCCCTCTCTGGGACTCCAGAGACTCCCCAGGAATTCCACTGCCCAGAGAAGCTTCACTGACAGATAAGCTGTGCCTACTGGCCCTAAGTCATGATCTCCAGTCACCAAAAGTGGGAGATGGCCCTCCTTTAACACCTGCCAGACTTCCTGAATAAAGCACATGCCTCACCGAGATAACAACTCAACAGCACCCTCACTAGGAACACAAACAAGTTCTCTGGGGCCATAAGTTCAAGTGATTCCTGGTACACTATGTCTCATTTTAGGGAGTGATTTTGTTGTGGCTTTTAATTCCAGAGTCAACAATACATACAGACTAGGGAGTAGGAAATGGAGAAAACCTTAAGCATTGTTGTATTACAAAGTGTCATAAACTAATACGTTTCCTTCCCACTTTAAAATCACAATTAACCAACTTCAGTTAACCAGTTAACACAGTACTTTTCAGAAACACTCCTATGAAATATTTATTGAAATGAAAAACGTACAAACCCATACAGATCTACTCATTCATGTGCCCATGACAGGTATCACCAGGATGTTCACAGCAGCATTGCTTGTAATGGTAAAAGACTGGAAATTGTCACCCTGGCTGGTAGCACAGTGGATAAGGCCCCAACCTGCGAACCCAAAGGTCACTGGTTTGATTCCCCAGCCAGGGCACATAACCAGGTTGTAAGGCAGGTTTCCAGCTAGGTCTGTAGCTGGAGGTAAGTGAAAGGCAACCATACATTGAAGTCTCTCTCCCTCTCTGCCTCTCTCCCTTCCCCTCTCTCTGGAAATAATGAATAAAATCTTAAAAAAAAAAAAAAAAAAGACTGGAAATTGTCTAAATGTCTATTATTAAGGGAAGTGGTTAAATAAACCACATTATGTCCACACAGTGGAATACAATACAATGCTTAAACTGAGTTGGCTCTCTATGTACCACTGTAGGATAATATCTAAAACGTATTAAAGTAGTTCATATTGTAAATACATGCATAACACTGAATTTGGCATGCTACCAAAATATAAATATATTTGCCAGCAAATGCATAAATTAGGTCTGAAAAATATATAAGAACTGGTCAATGTTGCCCCCAGTAGAAGAACTAGGGATCCGGAGACAGAAGGAATTGAAATGATAGTCACATTCCTTTATATCCCTTTTGAACTGTACACCATTTACAGGTATTACCTACTTAGATAAACTTTTTCAAAAGAACCATAAAGTCTGAAGTAAAGTAAAACCCCTTTTTCATTTTATTTTACTTGCTTAACTGCTAACCATTTTCTACAGCTGACCCTCAAATGTAGTAACAAAATGTGCCGTCAGGAATCTGTTAAGGTCTCAGCTGTATCTGCTTGACAGTCTCCGTGATACCGAACTGCCTCAAGTTCACCTTGATCTGCCTGAAAACCCACCTCGAGTCTACCTAAAGAACAAGAGGAGCCAGTTCATATTTCCAAAGTGTTCAAATTAGCTCTGAGTAAACTTGAAAGCAAGCACATCTGACGGCAAGATCAGATGAACTTTGAAATTTACCCAAGATGTCTTTACAAACCATGTGAAATAGGGTTTATTTAGCCTTTTCCTTTGCGGCAGTAGCAGGTGTCAAAATGTGGCTACCAGCTTGGCCCAGAGAGAGGCCAGCCAGTTAGCAAGGGTTAGTCCAGAATTCCCAAGCCCCTCAAACCACTGCCCATCCAGCAGGAAAAAACACACACAGGCACACAGACCACTCTCACCCCAGGAATCTCCTCTTTCTAAATATAGTAGGCCACTGCCCAGTCTCCAAGCTCACCCTCCACAGCGTTCTGTGCCTTCCAACCCAAGGTGAAATGAGCCAGATGTAAACATGTCATGACAGCTTCTGCACACAATGACGAGCTGTTTTCCTTACTATTTCCTCTGTTTCTCCAGTCTGGGTTCCTACAAAAATACGTAAGCCCCCGTGCCTCTAATCTGCAAACATTTCTCTGGCCACTAATGTTGTTTTCTCGCCCTAATAAATGTGATTTCAAATGTGGGATTTATGGTTAAAATACCCCATTAGATATGGGCAAAGCCCCAGCCCATCTCCCATTTTATCTGTAAGCACTTGCAGCTGAGAAAAGATACCAGCGAGATCCAAGGACTCAGCCATTAACGAAATGCTCTCTCTCTCTTGCTCTCACTCACATATATACACAACACACACACACACACACGCGCACACACGCACTTTTTCCTATCCCCCTGGTTCTTTTAGAACCAGATCTTAAAAGAGGGGCCCATTCTGTTAAGAATGGTTCCAATTTAAGCAAAGGGTTAAGCTTCAGAAACATAATCTAACCAACTCAAAAAAGCCACCAGACAAATATCAACTGGCTACAGGGATGCAAAGAACTTGCAAAAACTGGAAGTTGGCAACAATTCCACCTGAGGAACCTTCAAAGATTTCAGATTTGGGGAATCTTCTAGTCCATGGAAATACCATGACTCACACACCAAGGTGGGTGTGCAAGTGATCATTGCAGCACTTCCTCTAATAGTGAAAAACCATGGTAATCCAAACATCCTTCAACACAAGGCTGAGTAAATAAGCTACATTTCCACAAAGAACTCTCCACAGTCATTAAAAAGAATGCACTATGTACATGTACTGACAGGAAAGATCTCTAAGACACAGTACTAATTAGAAAAACAAAACAGAATAATTCATATAACATAATCCCATGTATGAAAAAAAACAAATATGCACAGAAAAAGGGCAAGGGAAAAAAAGCATACCGACCTGTTGACAGTGGTTAACTGAGGAAGAGGGCTTTACTCTGTACATTTCCATAGTCTTTGATGCTTTTATACGAATGTATTCATAAACGTTTGTGTAATTTCTTTCATCTTTGCACTGTAAGATTAGGTCACTCATTCACACTGTTCATTGTCCCCCCAAACCTAATCCTCCCCAAGTCGTCTTTTTTTCAGAAAATAGCACCATCATTTTTCCAGTCAAAAACATTTGGATCATTCTTGACTTCTCTTGTTTTTCTCATAGTCCAAATCTAATCAAACAGCAAATTCTGTGGGCTCTTCCTCCCGAAACACCCAGAATCTGACCACCACCTCCAGTGCTGCCACTCTAGCCCACTGCCTCTTACCTGGCCTATTAGAACGGCCTCCCAACTGGTCTCCTTGGTGCCCTGTTACTCCACTACACCTGTTTTCCACACAGCTGCCCCATGATCTCTTAAAAATGCAAGGAGGACCATGTCACAACCTCCCATGGCTGCCCATCACACTTAGAATGAAACACAGAGCCCTTTCTGGGCCTCAAGACCCCCATAACCTGGCTCCTGACTCCCTCCTCCCTGTTCATTTAAATCTAGAAAAACCACTTTCACTATTAACTTTATATGGGCATCCCTCCCTTGGATAACTTTTAAATATGTCATGGCCTTGACCAAGTAACAAAGTCACCTTCATGGGGAAAGCATTCCCCAACAGCTTAGTGCTGGTCACGGTTCCTCCCTGACCCATTCTTGTTTTCTCAGTGAAAGGGGGTTGTGATCATTATCTTACACTGACCAGAATTAGGACAACCACTGGCCTAACTAGAGCAGGAACCTGAACGTCACCTTCCTAAGAACCACCTTCCTAAGACCTGGGATCCTGAAACTGACCGGTTGAATGTATCTGAGGTTGAAGCAAATGAAAGAAAATGTTCCTAAATGAGGGCAAATGGAGAATATACTGAATGCTCTTCAAATTTTATGAAACAAGGTAAAGGGTGGGTAGGGGGAATCCAAGCCCAGCAAAAAGATCTGAATACACATTTCGGCAAAGAAAATGCACCAACGACCCATATTCATGTGAAAAGATGCCCAGCATCACTGGTCATCAGGAAAACGCAAATTAAAACCACAATGAGATACTACTTCACACTCCCTAATATGGCAACACTCAAAAAGACAAGAACAGGTGTTGCAGAAACTGAAACCCTAGTCCATTGCTAGTGGGAATTTTAAATGATGCTTCTGCTGTGGAAAACAGTTTGGCAGAGTTGGGTTTTTTGTTGTTGTTGTTGTTGTAAATGAAACATATTAACCTATCAATTCTATTCCTGGTAAGAAGTGAAATAAGAAATGAAAACATATGTCCACACAAAGAAAGACACGAATGTGAATGTTCATTGTAACATTATTCCTAAGAGCCAAAAGCTAAAAACAACCCAAATGTCCATCGGCTGGTGAATAAATAAACAAAGCAGGGCTTACAAAATGGAACACTCTCTAGCAATAAAAAGAAACAAACCACTAGTACATGCTACAACATGGATGCATCTAAAAATATTATGTAGCCCTGGCTGGTGGCACAGTGCATAAGGACCCAAAGATCGCTGGTTCGATTCCCAGCCAGGGCAACATAACCAGGTTGCAAGCCAGGTCTCCAGCCAGGTCTGTAGCTGGAGGCAGGTGAAGGGCAACCATACATTGATATCTCTTTCTCCCTCTCTGCCTCTCTCCCTTCCCCTCTCTCTAAAAATAATAAAATCTTTAAAAAATAATAAAAATAAAAATATGTTACGTGAAAGAAGCCAGATGCAAAAATACCATATATAGTATGATTCCGTTTACCTTAAATTTTCAGAAAAGACAAATCTATGTACTTAGACTAACTCTTTGAATTATTATTCTCTATGAGGATGCCCTGAGGTTAGACTTAATTCGCTGTCCCATTCATTCATTCATTCATCTAAACATTAGCAAAATAACCTGAGCTGTAGATATATGCATGAAGAAAATATAAATGGAGATCCAGCTGCCACTGACCAGCAGGCTGAAGCAGGGGTTCAGCTGGACAGTTTTGGAAGGCCTATCTGGGGGCACCTTTAATGGACGATGAAACAAGAAGAAACAGCCAACTGTGCAAAGGAAGGTCCAGCACTGAGTCTTCCAAGTGAAAAGAAGAGCAAGTGCCAATGCCCTGGGGTAAGAGTTTGCCCATTCAGTTCATCAAAAGGGTGATCGTCTAGGTGGGCCTAATTTAACCACAAGAGCCCTTTAAAATCGGAACATTTTCTCTGGTCCATGGTAAAAGAGGGAATCAAGAGACTAGAGTGAGCAATCAGAAGGACTCAGGGGACTCTTGCTGGCTTTGAAGATGGAGGTGCCACGTAAGAAGGAACAGGGCTGCTTCTTAAGGACAGAGAGAGCCATGACCCATGTAGCCCAGCTGGTTATGCATCACGCCAGCAAAGCGAAAGGTCAACAGTTTGACTCCCGATCAGGGCACATACCTGGGTTGCATGTTCCGTCTCCAGTCAGGGCACATAGGAGAGGCAGCCGATCCATGTTTCTCTCTCCCATCTATGTTTTCCTCCCTCCCTTCCTCCTTCCCTTCCCAGCCCTCTAAAAATAAATAAAATCTTTTTAAAAATGCACACACACAGTGGTCCCTGCTGACGGCCAGCGAGAGAATGGGGATGTCGGACTGGCGGTAAGGAAATGAATCCTGTAGACAACCGAAATGAGCTGGATGGAAGATTCTCCCCCTGAGCCTCCAGATGAAAGGTGACAGCCTCCTGAGACCCAGAGCAGAGGACTCGGTCCCCCCATGCCTGGCTTTCTGACCTGTAGAACCAGGAGTCATAAATCCAAGTTGTTTCATGCTTCCAAACAGAAAAAAATAAATTAGCGGTTGTCTGAGCCTTGAGGAGAGACTGGGGAGTGCCTTTTTTGGCGTATTAAAAAGATTCTAAAACTGAATTGGGGTAATGTGTGCGGAACTCTGTAAAACCACCATATTGTACACTAAAATCTGCTAAAATAATTCAGTAAGGCTTTTTTTAAAACTCCCTGAAAGAAATGGCTATTTTAAAAGGAATAACCATAAACATAATTCTTTAATCCTCACTAAACGATATGCTCATTGATTGTAGAGAGAGAGGAAGTGAGTGACAGAGAGAAAGGAAACCATCAACGTGTGAGAGAAACACCGACTGGTTGCCTTCTCCACATACCCTCCACCCTGGGATCAAACTCAGGTACATGCCCTGACAGGGAATGGGAACTGTAACCTTCTGGTGTACAGAATGACACTCCAACCAACTGAGCCACCAGGCCAGGGCTAAACATAATGTTCTTGAGAGAGACACCCATGATAAATCAGTATATCAATTCAAAGTGTAAGTGATCATTCTGAAGGGGAATAAAAAAAATGGAAAGAGATAAAAAAAAAAACCTTTTTATAAATTTAAAGGAGAAAGAATAATCTTTCTTAATGATGGCTGTTGGTAATTAAAACTCCACAAATAAGAAAATCAACCATAAAAAGGAATGAAATTCTGATACATACTACAACATGGTTGAACCTTGAAAACATCAGGCTAAGTGAAATAAACCAGACACAAAGGACAAATACTGGATTATTCCACACATGAGGTATTTAGAATAATCAAATTCATGGAGTAAGCAGTACAGCAGTTTACCAGGTATTAGGGGGACCAAATAATAGGGAGTTACTATTTAATAGGCAGAGTTCAGTTTGGTATGATAAAAAAACTTCTGGAAAGAGATAGTATTAATGGTTACACAACATTATAAATGTACTTAATGCGGCTGAATCTTACACTTAAAAACGGTTTAAAACCCTGGTTGGTGTGGCTCAGTGGATAGGCGCACCAGTCTTTGAACCCAAAGGTCGCTGGTTCAATTTCCCAACCAGGGCACATAACCAGGTTGCAAGTCAGTCTCCAGTCAGGTCTGTAGCTGGAGGCAGGTGAAAGGCAACCGTACATTGTTGCTTCTCTCCCTTACTTCCTCCCTCCCTGCCCTTCTCTCTGAAAATAATGAATAAAACTTTCTTTTAAAAAAAAAAAAAAGGAGGGCGGTTAAGTAGTAAATTTTGTATCATGTATATTTTACCACAGGGGGAAAAAAAAACACTCAGCATAAGAAAATTCAAATAACCCAATTAAAATATGAGCAAAAGATCTGAACAGACACTTCATCAAAGATGACATACGGATGGCAAATACGCATATAAAAAGATGCTCAACGTGTTATTATTAGAAAATTGTAAATTTAAATAATGAAATACCATCCTACACGCCTATGAAGAATGGCTGAATCTAAAATACAGACAACACCAAAAGTGGCTGAGGACGTGCAGCACAAGAACTCCCCTTCGCTGCTGGGGAGAGTGTAATTGGTAGAGCAACTCTGGAGGACAGTTTGGCAGTTTCTTACAAAACTAGACATACTCGTACCATATGATCCAGCAACTGCGCTCCTTGGTATTTACCCAAATGAGCTGCAAACTTATGTACACACATGAACCTGCACAGAAATATTTACATCAGCTTTATTCATAATTGCTAAAACTTGGAGGCAACCAAGATGTACTTCAATAGATGAACACATTCATGTGGTACATAGACAATAGAAAATTGGTGACAAAAAAAAATGAGGTAGCAAGTCACAAAACAAATGGGAAAACCTTAAATGTGCAGTGCTAGATGAAAGAAGCCAACCTGAAAAGGTTACCCACTGTACGATCCCAACTATATGACATTCCAAAAAAGGCAAAACTAAGGAAATAGTAAAAATGTCAGACGTTGCCAAGGATGGGGTGCAGGAGATAAATTAGTGAAACATGGTGATTTTAAGGCAGTGAAAGTATTCTATATGATACTGTAACGATCAATAAATGTCATTATACATTTGTCTCAACCCACAGAATGCACAACACAAAGAGTGAACCCTAATGTGATCGATGGACTTGAGCTAATAACATTGTATCACCATTGTAACAAGCGTACTTCACAACTTAAAGATGTTAATAGGAAAAAATAAATGTGAGAGGCTGTATAGGAACTCTGTACTTCCTATTCAATTGTTCTGCAAATCTACAAAGGTTCTAAAAATAAAGTCTATTAATTAGTTTTAAAAGGGGGAAGGAGGAGGCTTAACTCTTAGTGGGTTGAGAATTACAGATTAGATGCAATTTATTCAATACAATCAAGAGAAAAATGAATTTAAAATGAAAAGACTTTTTAAAAGAAAGCAATGTTATATAAAAACTACAAAATCTTGTTTGCATTTAACTTGCTATTGTTTACATTTGTATTAGTACTACTCCAAATGTCAGTATTGCAAATCATCACCACTTACAAATAATTAGGAAATCCTTTCTTTTCTTTTACTTGCAAGGTGTTAAAGCAAAGTGAAGGAAATGGGGAGAAAAACTTTACTATCTAACTCCATACCTACTTGTCCCATTAGGATTTTGTGAGTAATCTGATTACTCCTAACAAAGCAGCCTGGCACTGAACATCCTTTGACAGTTTATGCCACTAAGGGTTCGTCTCACTACTGCAAAATGCCTCTATCAAACCCTTAAAGATGGCATGCTTTAAAGTGTGCAACACATAATGTCAATTTTTTATTCTTGTTTTATTTTTTTTAATTTTTAAAAACTATTTTATTTCATTATTTTTTAGAAAGAGGGGAAGGGAGAGACATCAATGTATGGTTGCTTTTCACCTGCCTCCAGCCACAGACCTGACTGGAGACCTGGTTTGCAACCCTGTTATGTGCCCTGGCTGGGGAATCGAACCTGCGACCTTTGGGTTCACAGGCTGGCACTTTATCCACTGAGCCACTAGCCAGGGCCTACTCTTGTTTTAATGAGCAAAGAGGATGAGCCACTGATCTTACCAAATCAGACCCAGAAACAGATTTTTGGTCTCCTTGCTTGATGCTTTTTTATCCACTTAAAATATAATCACACCCAGTTATAAGATAAATAAGTCATGAGGATATAATAAACAGTTTATAATACTGCAGTGAATATTTGAAAGTTGCTAAAATAATAAATCTTAAAGGTCTCATCATAAAAAATAATGTCACTGTAGTGACAAACTTAACTAGACTTACATGCTGATCACTTCACAATATATACAAATCATTGTGTTGTATAACTGAAGTTTACACGGCAATTATATCAATAAAATTTTAATTAAAAAAGAGATGAATGTTATAAAAGAGAAACTATTGTTTTACAAAGCCAAAAGATAACCAGCCTATTGCTGTTCTTCAATCCTATGATGTTTAAGTTACCACTAACATGCAGGAAGCAGGTGCCTAATGCCTTACACCCAAACCAGAAAACACCAGAAAATACCCTTCTGCTCTTAGAGTGACTTTTGCTCTAAGTCTTAATGCACCAGCTCAAGCTAATGTCTTTTCTTCACATACACTGTTTAATTTAGATCTAACAGCAACCCTAGGAGGTGAGTGTGGCTATTTCTACATTACATAGGAAGAGCTCAGGCTTGGTTGACTTGGCCAGTCACCCAGTGTGTGATGGGGATAAGATCTGAACCCAGGAATTCCTGAAATTCTTAATTCTGTAAGTCTGAAATTCATCTCGATCCTCTACTGTCTCTACAGGAGGAAAACAAAAAACAAAAATAAATAAATAAACAGACTTAGACACAAAATCCTCTTCACTGAGACACTGATTAAGGAAAGGGTCCTAGATAATCAAGTGCCCACAGAAAAGGCCTGGACAAATTAGCACAGAAAGAGTGACAGGAGTCTCAAAGCCACTAATGCACATCAAATGAGAACTATCTCCAAAATCAAGATATTTACAAATACAGGCCCTAATATAAATTATTATTTCTCTTCTACGTGTCCAGACCAGAAGTTTGTACTCCAGGAATAGACTTCAGGGGTTAATTTTTATAGAGGCCATGGTGTTTATGAAATTCTCATGGGGACTCAAGACACAACTGGCCAAGAGGACAGTTTTACTTCAGGAGCAAGTGCACAGACTTTGGAATCAGACAATCTGGGTTTAAATATACTTAACTGCGCTCTCTCCTTGGGCAGGTAACTGACCTTTCTGATCTTCAGTTTCCTCACTCATAAAGTGAAAGTGGCAATAATAATTATGTAGATGAACTTTGACAATCCTTGGAAGCCAGTTTGATTGCCTTGTATTAACAAACAAATAAAATCTAATTATAAAATAAAGCCATAAAATTTTAGAGCCTGAAGAGACTATAAATCATCTCATCTAAAACACTGTTAATTATATTATTATGTATTTATTTTTTAAAGCACTGGTTTTACGTTTACAGTATCACCCTAAGAAAAACAATATGCAAATACTAATATAGTAGTAGTATACTATGCAGTAAGCACCTTATGATAACAAAATATCTTAAGTCTGGAAAACAGTGATCTTTGGACTTTACCCTCTTTATTTATTTTAAGAGGTCACATGACCTGTTCAAGTAATAGTAGTAGAAGAAAAGTATAGTTAGTTAGCAAGTTGAATATTCAAAGATTAGAACACCTAGTTTTACGTAAATCTTTCCACCAAGTTACGGGGCTGGCCCATTCCATTAGACAACTCCAATAACTCTTAAACCCTATTACTTCATTGTTTCCTCCTATCCAAAGAATTATTATTCCTCCGCCTCCCCCCCCCAAAAAAAAAAAAAAAAAGAACCTGAAGCAGGCAAATCAACTACCAGTCACACACATGTACCTCCTTCAGATTCGAGGCTGAGATACAAAATATAAGTCCAAAAAGAAAAGGCTGGCTCCACAGGATTCATGCTGGGCAAGTGGGATGGGGCCAGATTCAGGGCTCAGTGTCAGCAAGAATTCCATCTCCGGTTCAGACCATGTGGGTTCAAAACTAAGCCCTGCTGCTTGCTCGTGGGGATCTGATTAGTGATTCCCCCCAAGCCTGTTTTCTCATTTGTAAAAAGAATGACAGCACATGAGATCATTCATGTGAAGCAGTGACTGGCATAGGTTAAGGCCCTGTGGCCCCAGGGGGGCAGAATATTCACTGCTATCTTCCATGCCCATGGAAGTACTGAGCACATAGCAGGCACAGCACTGAAATGCTCACTGAACACAGCAGAGAGGCCCAATTAAAGCATGCCTGAGATTCAGCCAAAAATCCCTGGCCCAATCTATGAATGGGCTCCTAACTTACTCCAAACCAGGGGTCAAGTTTGCAGGACCCAGAATGGCCCTGATCACTGACAAAGGAAGAACCACTGGGCATGCTTCAGGTCACAGTCTCCAGCCTTTAAGGAGCCTCATAATATCACAGGTCTCTGTTGACTTCACCCCAGAAGATTGGCACCTGCTGCCCTGGGGTTCCATTGTCTCCCTCTTCATTTTTAGAAACAACAGGCTCACAAAATGACATTTCAGGCACTTGACTTCTTTAAGTCTTCCTTCAAAAGGCCTGAGGAAATTCTCCCAGCTAGGCCGTCACTCTGCCAGGGGCAACCTTTCTGAGCTGAAAGGTATCACCTATTAAAGAAATCCATCACAGAGACAGGAAAAGTGAAGTCAAGACAGCTCTCCTTTCCGCCTTCCCATTATTCCTGGTTCTCAAAACTGAAAGATACACTGAACTATTTTTTTTTAAGGGAGGGCTGAACAGGCACCTAAAAAGATGTCACAATCCAAGGTGCACATTCCCAGAAACTCTCTGGCTCTGCAAAAGTCCAGGGACAATCATACACAGAATGCAAATTTCCTTTCTCCCCTACCAAAAGGAAACAAGCAAAAATTGTTTTACGAAAGCTTCTAGAATTTTAAAAGGATGCATTTAAACTTCTCTTTTCTGATCGAGGACAGTTCTTCTCAGACCTTCGAGTTTGCAAGGGTAGCGGGAGAGGGAGAGTCAGGATCTGTTCTATTTTTAAACCCTCGCCCACGCTTTAGAGTAAAGGAACACGGATTCCGTAGCCCCACCCCTACCACCTTCTGCTAAACACATGAATCAGGACCTGCATTCGCACACGGTCCTGGTTCTAGATTTGGGGGCGACTGGCTGCCAATACTCCAAAGAATCCGCAGCTAAGCAACCACTCCACCCAGCCTTTCTTCGGAAAACGCGGGCGGCCCTGGCCAGGCTGCAGCGGCGCGGGGAGCAGCCACCAGCCGCCTCCTTCTAAGCACAGGCAGCGTCCCCGGGGCAGGGCGCGCTCCGTTCCCGCCGCCGGGCACCCAGGGGTGCGCAGCTCTTCCCCAAGGGAGTCGGAGACGCGAGCTGGGGTTCCCAAACAGGCTGCAGCGCTCAGGCACCATTGTCCCACTTCCGGGACACCTGCGAGCGGCTCGCATCCACCGCGGTGCCCCGGAGCACCACTCGCTCTCCGCCAGCTCCCAGCCATTCCAGAAGCCATTCCAGAACGAAAAACGACAGGAGGACGGGTCCCTTTCCTCATCCTTTCCTCGCCGGTTGCAGCCGGCTCTCCCATTTTACGTAGCCTTCCCGCCTCGTTACTAGTATCTACGCGGGTCCCTCGCTGCCCCGGGGAAAGAAAACCGGCCGGGTGCCGGGATGCCCCGGGCTGAACGCCACCCGACGGCCCCTCCCCGCCGGCTCCCGGGCACTCACTCTTGAGCGCAATGATGAGGGACTTCCCGTCCTTGATGAGCTCCTTGATGAATTTGTTGGTCTTGTCCAGCTCTGCTTCGTGCGACTTGAGCGTCTCTCGGAAGTGCGGGCTGTCCAGGCAGCAGTCACTGAATTCCAGCGCAGGGAGCCCCATGGTGTCCGAGGCGCCCAGCCAGGGGTCACGCCTCCCCCGGGGCCCGCAGCCCCGAGGACTCACTCGCTCGGTGGGACTCGGACGGGCACCCTCGACGGCCGCGGGCTCCACAGGTGTGGCGCCCGCTAGCCTCCGCGGCGTCCGCCTGCGCGCACGGCTCCGAACGCAGCTGGGAACCGACTGCTACGGCGCGCTGCGGGGCGGCAGGAGGGCAGGAAGCACACGGCGGACCTGCAGCGGAGCCGGGAAAGCAGCGAGCGAGCGAGCGAGCGAGGTGGCGAGCTAAAGCGGCCGCCGCCTCCCCGCCTCCTTGGCTCCTTAGCTCTCTAGCAGCCTCCAGCGCCCTCTCACAGCAGCCCCGCCGGCGTCCGGGCCTCTCGAACCTGCTAGTAATGACCTAATCCCACTCGGACCAATCAGCTCACCCGCTTCAGCCCGATCTCCCCGGCCTCCGGGGGACGCCCGGCCCCTCCGTGTCCTTGACCCAATCAGTGGGGCCTGGAGGCAGGGCCTGAGGCAGAGGGCGGGTCTGCCTTACCTCCAAGGCCCGCAGCACAAGCTCCGCCCCCTCCCGCCCGCGCCGCTTCGCAGACCCCAAACCCTGAGCGTAATCACCGCAGTGCATGGGCGCCCGCCACCCTGGATCTGGCCCGCCCGCTGCGGTCCAGGTCCAGGCCGGCGATGGTGCGTCTGCAGGTCTGGGAAGCGGAGGAACCTAGGAGTGCCGCGTACGGAAAAACTGGGAATTAGGGCTGCAGTTCTCAGCCCGCCCTGCACAGCTAAGCAGTCGAGTTTGCATTCAAAACGCAGCCTGGACTCGGGAGAACCTCGCGTGCACCGAGCCAATACGTCCTCCTTCCAGTCCGGCAGAAAATATTTGCATCTTAAAATTACCAGCTCTTCTTGCCTGCAGTCTTCCCGCCTCCTACAGTCCGGCTCAGTCACTGCCGCTCTGGCTTAAAACCCGCCCACGGCTGCCCCCAGCTTAAGGATCTAACATCCTTAGAATTTCAGCCGCCTGTTGTTTTCCTGCCCCGCATCCAACACAATTTTACATAATTACGCCCACTGCCTGTTGTCCTTGGCTACACGGTGAGCTTCTCGAGGGAAGGGCCACCACAGTTTTCGAGGGCGCTGCGGCATCTCCAATACCTGGAACAGTGGGCTAGCATTTAATAACAGATATTGAACACTTACCATGTACTCCGTGTGCTATGGTGATAAATAAATACTTGTGAAATAAATGAATGGATCCTTTCAGGTGTCCCTCTCCAACTCCCACACCCCATGCCTCACCCTGTTTTCCCTGTGTTCCACCATAGAAATCAATTCAGGTCACTCACTGCACTTGTCAGGCTGAATCCCACAGCGTCTGTCTACTGCTGAACTGTAAACTACTAGAGAACAGAGGTGCCGTCATTGAACGACTTATTTGTATGTCCAGGAACTAGCAGCCCTCCTTCAGTGAAGTGGTTTTTGCTTGTTTCGTGTTTGTTTTTAAGTAAGTTTGTTATGTGCAGGGACTAGGCTAGTTGCTAGGGTTACAAAGATGAACAACAGAATGAACTCAGCAGTTGCTGGTTAGTGGGGGAGAAGAAGGAAGCAACAAGCAATAGCAAAGTGCATGGTAAGTTAGGATAGGACAAGGCCAGAGCTCTTGGGAACATGAAGAAGTTGCTAACTTAGGGGCTTGAGAAAGCAAGCGATTGATTGTGTACACAAATTAATGAGTGTGATCTATTTTCTGGTTGCATGTACACATTTAGACTTCATAGCGGGCAAGGATTCTAACCTCAGCTCTACCACATGCTAGCAGTGAGACCTTGGACATTGAATCCCTCTAAGCCTCAGACTTTAAGTATAAAATGAGATGATTAATAGTACCTACCTGGCAGGCCTGTCATGAAGATTAAATGATAAGATGCACATACAATGCTTATTTAAACCAGAGTCTGCATTGTAATTAATAACTGTTCCCCTCCAAAATATGTCAGCTAAATTAAATGGTAATTAACCATGTTGTTGGAAGATGAACTTTGATAAATTCCATTTTATATCCTTTGCTTCATCTAGCAGATGTTAGATAAATTGGTTAAAGGGCTGACTTTTTTCAAATTAATACTGTAAATTGGAAAGGTAGGTGCTCCCATGAAGATAGAACTAGAGGTAGGTTTTCTACACTGTTCGGGAAAACCAGGAGGAAACCAAGATCCTAGGGGTTTCTAGGAACTGGAAAACTTAGATTCAATTCCGGACTCTAAAAAGAAAAAAAAATTGCTGGTTACCTTAGGGACATCAGGATCTAACTCTTCAAAGAAGCTCCCTGTCTTCCCAATGTAAGTAGTTACCCCTCTCAGTCTCCATTGTTATTCTATACCTTAGACTCCTGATTATTTTCTTCAGTGCAGGCATAACAATTTGAAGTTACTTTGTTTGTGATCCCACACACATCATCTCCCTCTCCCCAACCCCAGCCCACTAGAGTGCAAGCTCCCAGTTGGCAAGGATGGTGCTGGAACTATGTGGTGCATGCGTGTATCCTTGGTACCTAGAACGGTGCCTACACATTGTAAATTTAACTATCTTGTGGATAGATGGATGGATGGTAAGTCCTGGCAGATGCTCAGTGCTTCAGGCTTTCCTTAGAAGCATAGAAAGGAAAGTGAACTGACCTTGCAGCTGCCACAAGAAAAGAGAACTAGTGAAATTTATAACCACAGGCCCAGAACTGAAGTCCTGGACCACATGAACTCAAAATTTCTAGGAGAGAAACAAAGGGAATATATGGTAGCTGACCTCAGACCAAAAAAATTTTACACACACACACACAATACACATGTAGAAATACACAATCCACTGAGACCTGGAGTAAATTAGAATGTGATAGGTGGTTTCTTACTTTAGGCACAGTAATCTTTTTTTCACTTGGCCTCTGAGTCACCACCATATACTGCCTCTTGGGTCTGCTTTCTTACTGTTCCTTCCTGCTCAGTTTCCTTTGCTCATTCCTCCTCATTTTCCCAACCTTTGAACACTGGACCATCCCAGATTGGTTCTCAGATCTCTATTCAAACACAGTTTATAGATGACCTCAACTTGCCTCATGGCTGCACATGCCATCTATACAACATCATACAAATGTCTATCCTAGCTTCGACCTCTATTCCTTTTTATTTTTTTTTTTAAGATTTTGTTTGTTTATTTTTAGAGAGAAGGGAAGGAAGAGAGAAGGAGACAGAGAAACATCGATATGAGAGAGAAACAACCGGTTGCCTGTCATATACACCCTGACTAGGGACTGAACTGCAACCCAGGCATGTGTTCTGACTTGGAATGGAACCCTTTGCTTTTCTGCAGGACTGCATCCAATCAACTGAGCCACCCCAGTCAGAGCTGACATCTATTCTGAACTCCAGACAGGTATACACCATGTGATGCTGAACCCTCTACCTGTATATCCAAATAGGCACCTCCCCCTTAAAAAGGACCCGGACACATAACCCAATCAGAGGCAATGAGATAGACTTGAAATTGGATGGATATACACTTAGAGCTAATGTAAGTCACTATATCATGAGGAAAACCTATCTGAGAGTGAAGCTAATGCAGAGGAAACATGAACTAAGAGATGAAGAAACAAGAGAGATCAAGTATTAAAGACATTATATGAGAACTTACACCTGGACATACCTGAAGCTACACTTCTCAGTTATGTGAGCCAGTAAATTCTCTTTTTAAGCTTTGGCCACATTGTGTTAGCTTTTCCACCATTTGCAACCAAAGAGTACAGATGAGAGACATAATTCCATCTCTATTTTTTTATGCTTCATCCACCAAGAAGAAATCAACTGTCTAAAGTGTGAACCCTGAGAAAGAAGACACCTACTAAGAAGGGATCTTGGTGTCTAACTGGGCTCAACTTAAAATGAAAAGGGCCTGGCAGCCATTTCTACACCGGGGCCTCTAACACAAACTGTGCTTCATGGAGAGGCCTGCCCTGAGCTGCCTGTGTCTTCAATGAGCTGCCTGTCTGCACCGCATTTCTGCGGCATAGCCAGCCCTTACATAGGAGTTCCTGGAATCCTATTTCAACCAATAGGACTGAAGCTCTCCCTAACCAATCAGAGCTGCTCAGCTCCAGAGCTGATTGGTCAGCTCTATTCTGACCAATCAGGAAAGCACCTTTGGACCAATCAAACTGCAAGGATTTGGAGTCCTTATTTGCATGAGAACAGATCGATCAGGCACCAAGGGAAGTATTTGCATGAGAACAGATCGATCAGGCACCAAGGGAAGCGAATTTTATCTGTATAAACTAGCTCCCCTCTGGCTCAGAGAGTGCACTTTCCCTTTCCGAGGAACATTGAAAACTGTGTCTCTGTGACTGAGCTGAAACACTATCTTGCCAGAGCAGAGTGGAGCAGACCAGCGCAAACCTGCGAAGACCAGCACAGAAAAGAGCAGACCAGCAGCACAGCACAAAGCAGGCCACTGGCATGGAACAGAGCAGGGCAGACCAGTGAGGAGCAGGGCAGAAAGAGATGTCCAGCCAGAAAGAAGCCTTGCCCCAGGACTTCCTCAAAGCCACTCTGTTTTCACAGTCCTGCATCACAATTGAGCTGTTTCTCACACTGAATCAAGTTTCCTTCTTCACCACACCCCACACTGGGGTTTCTTATAGGCATTGAATTGGTGCCAACAAAACCAGTTGACAGAAGTCATGTAACTTCTTAGCCCAGCCAGCCTATGAATGCAATCCTCACTCCCTGCAGCGTTTTCAGGTTGGCCTCTTCTCACCTTCCCTATCAGCCTCACTCTCTGTTTCTACTTTGTGCTCTCTCTGTCCCAGAGCTCTAGTCCTTACCTGAACTCACAAGCTTCTAACCTCCAAGGTCCACTAGGCTATGTCCCTCACTGCTTCCCATGGACACTTCCTGTTTATAATATTTACCTACAATGGGCTATTTCTATGCTGCCGATGTGTTTGTTTTAATAACTAGAGACAGGGCTGGATGGAAGCCACTTCTGTCCCTAGGTTTGGAAAGCCCAGGGCCAAATGGTTGGACTCTGGCCACCACCCAACACCAGTACAGTCTGCCCAAGCTCAAGCCTTCTTGCCCCAACTGTCACACCTGATGCTGCTTTTGCCTCCCTCCTTCCTGATGACAAGTGTAGCCTGATGTTACTTCCAACTCTGTCATCTCTATTGTTGCTGTGCTACCCAGGACATTTGCCATGTCCTCTCAGAGACCTTGAAATTTCTGTAAAATCATGCCTTAATGGTCTAGAGAAATCTAGCTCCCAAACACAATTTCAGTACCACCATGACGATGCTCTCCCTCCCTCCAGACAGGCAAAGTAAGTCATTCATATCTGCCAAGAGAAGAAAAAGGCTATTGTCAGAATTATACAAGAGAAGACCCCTTTTTCCTCCAGCTTTTGCCTGAAACACAGGGAATAACAGAGGGATGAATGCTTCTCTGAGTGAAGATCACAACTCAATCTCATTCTTCTGCTTTTATTATCTTCCTTTCGGTCAATAACTATAAATTGACTATCCTTCTATGTTCTTGTCAAGCCCCGAGAATTAAGTTGAACCATTCAACTCAAATTCAACAAACAGAGAATCTATTACCTGCCAGGCACTGTGCTAGGTAAGGGCATACAAAGGAGAATAAGACAGGCAAGATCCCTGATACATTCAGATTCTGCTCGAGCAAGGGTAGAAAAGAGGCAGCAAATAAATATGTAAACAAGTAAGTGAACAAAATTTCAGACCGTGAGAGGTGTTGTTGAGAAAACACAAGTGGATAAGGTGTTTCAGAGTAAGAGGTACTGTTTCAGTACAGTGATCAAAGAATGCTGTTGTAAGGAGGTAATATCTGAGTTAAAAGCTAATTGAAGAGAAGGTACAAGTCACTTGAAGATCAGGGAGAGGAGTATTCCAGACAGAAGGTCAGCATATGCAATGGCCCTAAGCTTGGAGCAAGCTTGATGTGTTAAGAATCAGGGTTGGTGAAATATGGCCCAGGGAACCAAACCCAGTCGGCTTCCTTCTTTTGTATAACTCAAAAGCTAAGGCTGGCTTTTGCATATTTAAATGGTTGGAGAAAAAAGAAGAATATGTCATGATGCATAAAAATTATGAAATTCAAGTTTCAGTTACTATAAATAACATTTTATTGGTATACAGACACGCTTGTTCATGTACAGGGTGTATGCGATAAATTGGCAAAATTTTAGTAAACCAAAGTGTTATATTTTGAAATAAATTTATTCTATGTAAATACATAAACATAGTCATTATTTTTTTTAATTGTTAAAAAAGTCTCCATTTACTGCAGTAATGTGATTCGAAATCTTGAGCACACTTTAATTAACTTTTCTTTATCCATAGACATCATGTTTTCAGTCTTAGCTTTAACAGCCTCTTTATTGGAATGAGGTTGTTTATTAACTTCTCTCTGACAAACACTGCATACAGAATAGTCTAAAGGATTTGCATCTGGTGAACTAGGTGACCAGATTTCCTTGACCAGAATTCAGGAACATTGACACTGAGAAATTCTTGCACCTTTTTGGCATTATGTGCTGGTGCATCATCCTGATGAAAGATAAAATGATGTCCATTTACAACTTGCTTCCATAGTACAACTACTTCTCTCAAAATGTCAAGGTAAACATCCTGGATCTTTATTGATGATCTCCTGGATTCTGTATACAATGTCTGGACTCATGCAATCCTTGTGTATCCTATGAGTTTTCCTTGTTGGTGTGGTGACATCAGGATCAGCATCATACTGATGCTTCCTTTATGTTGTAAACTGTAGGTAAAGGGATGTTATTGCAGGCTGCAATTTCCTTAGCAGTTGGCCCTGCATGCAGTCCAGATTATGGTTATTCTAACATTGTATTACTTCAACATGACAGTTGCTGTTGGAATTTAATACTTTATATCTGAAACAATAATGTTAAATCATAACCTTAGAAACATAGTTTTTCAAAATTAATAAGGAACACGTGAAATAAGGTGATGCAAAGTTATTGCCAATTGATTGCACACACCCTGTATAATATATATTTTCCATGGCTGGTTTCATGCTTTATTGGCTGAACTGAGTAGGTGCAACAGAGACTGTGTTAAACCTAAAATATTACCTGGCTCTTTGTATAAAAAGTGTACAGAGCACTAGCTGGTAGCCAAGTAGAAAGGTGCCGGCCTGCAAACCCAAAGGTCACTGGTTCGATTCCCAGTCAGGGCACATAACCATGTTGCAAGCCTGGTCCATAGCTAGAGGCAGGTAAAAGGCAACCATACATTGATGTTTCTCCCTCTCTGCCTCCCTTCCTTTCTCTCTCTCTAAAAATAATAAATAAAATATATATTTTTTAAAAAAAATATGAGCTGACCCCCATGTTAGAGGAACAAGAAGAAATATCTTCCCAGGCTTGAGAGGACCTTGGATTATCAGGAAATAAATTTTTAAATTATTTTGAACCATTTTGCCTGCAAATAACAGAAACCCCGTTTCCAGTTGACTTACATAAAGCGAAGGATTAAAAAGAGCCATAAACTCTTTGATACTTTTCCCATCAAGAAGTAGAACCTATGTCATTTCCTCTTGAGTATGGGTAGGCTTTGGGCCTATAGAATTTGGCAGGAGTGATTCCGTGCCTGTAGAGACTTGGGCCTCTTTCACTTCCTGTCTCCTGGAGTGCTCTTTCTGGGACCCCTTCACTTTCTGTGCAAGAAGTCTGACTACATTGAGATGGCCATGCTGCAGAGGCCTCATGGACATGCTCCGGTTAAAGGTCCCAGAGGCGTGGACTTCCAGCCATTGCCACCAAGATGCCCAACATGTGCAGGAAGCCATCTTGGACTCTTCAGACCAGCCCATTACCCAGCTGAACACCACTGAGTCACCTCAGTTAATGTAACAGAAGAATCACCTTGCTGATCCCTGCTCAGTGCACTGGACCACAAAAATTGTGAAATATAATAAAATGGATACTGTTTTAAGCCACTCCACTTTGAGGTGATTGTTTTATGGTAATAGACAACCAGAACAACACAGAAATTATTATCTCACATCACAAGTAGATTCAGAAGTAGATCAGGGCTCATTTACAATATATCCTGGTACTGCTTTTCTACAGTTCCTTTGGCTCTGCTCTTTGCTTTGGGTTGGTTTCCTCATCAGGCTGGTAGCAAGATAGCTGCAGTAGTCCCAGGACTCTCATTCAAACCTGGTAATGTTTGGAGGAAGAAGATTGTTTTTTAGGGAAAGAATTAGGGAGGGAGCCTCCACCTTTGAGTCACTCAGGAAGGGATGGACACCTGATCAAAACTGGTGGAAGTAAGGTAGAAAGGAAGAAAATAGGGAGGAAGTAGATAAGTGGATATTGGATAAGCAACCCACTGTGTTCAAGGGATCTTTCTTCTTATCATTCATTTAGCCATTCATTCGCCCATTTATCCAGAATGTTTTAGGTTGAACCGTATGAAATGCCTTTTTCTTCCTTTTTTTTTTTTAATATAATTTTATTGTTGTATTACATCCATCCCCTTTTTACTCCCCTCTGTCCCCTTCCCCACCCATCCACTGCCCCCCCCACCAAAGTCAATCCCACTTGTCCATGTCCATGGTTCTTCCATACTAGTTTCTTGACTAAACTGCTCCCCTTCTTTGCCTCCTCCTCCCTCTCCCCCCACCCCACTCCCCGCTGCCCACTGAAGGTCTATTCATTGTATTCATGTGTCTGGTTCTGTTTTGCTTGTTGTTTGTTTTGTTCATTATTGTCCTGTAATGGGTGAAATCATATGGTATTTGTCTTTCACTGACTGGCTTATTTCACTAAGCATAATTCTCTCCAGTTCCATCCATGTTGTTGCAAAGGGTAGGAGTTCCTTCTTTCTTTCTGCTGTGTAATATTCCATTGTGTAAATGTACCAAAGGTTTTTGATCCAATCATCCACTGACGGGCACTTAGGCTGTTTCCAGCACTTGGCTATTGTAAATAGTGCTGCTATGAACATAGGGGTACATAGGTTTTTCTAAATTGGTTTCAGGATTCTTCGGGTATAGTCCTAGTAGTGGAATTGCTGGATCAAAAGGCAGTTCCATTTTTAATTTTTTAAGGAAACCCCATACTGTTTTCCATAGTGGCTGCACCAGCCTGCATTCCCAACAGCAGTGCACTAGGGTTCCCTTTGCCCCACATCCTTGCCAACACTTGTTGTTTATTGATTTGTTGATGATGGCCATTCTGACAGGTGTGAGGTGGTATCTTATTGTGGTTTCTAATTTGCATTTCTCAGATGGCTAGTGATGTTGAGCATTCTTTCATATGCCTCTGGGCCCTTTGTATGTCTTCCTCAGAGAGTTGTCTGTCCAGGTCCTTTGACCATTTTTTAATTGGGCTGTCTGTCTCCCTGGTGTTGAGTTGCATTAGTTCTTTATATATTTTGAAGATCAAACACTTGTCTGAGGTATCATTGGCAAATATGTTTTTCCATACAGTTGGTTCTCTTTGAATTTTGCTGGTGTTTTCTTTAGCTGAACAGAAACTTTTCAGTTTGATATAGTCCCATTTGTTGATTTGTTCTTTTATTTCCTTTGTACTTGGAGAAGTATCAGTAAACATACTTCTGCATAGGCTATCTAAAATTTTACTGCCTATATATTTTTCCAGGACCTGTATGGTGGCACTGCTTATGTTTAAATCCTTTATCCATCTTGAGTTTGTTCCGGTGTATGATGAAGTTGGTGGTCTAGTTTTATTTTTGCATGTTGCTGTACAGTTCTCCCAACACCACTTGTTGAAGAGACTGTTTTTACTCCATTTTATGTTCCTTCCCCCTTTTTCAAATATTAATTGACCATAGAGTCCTGAGTTTATTTCTGGGCTATCTTTTCTGTTCCATTGATCTATATGTTTATTCTTATGCCAGTACCAGACTGTTTTGATGACAGTTGTCTTGTAGTATAGTTTGATGTCCAATATTGTGATTCCTCCTACCTTGTTCTTCTTTCTCAAGATTGCTGTGGCTATTCGTGGGCATTTTTGGCTCCATATAAATTTTTGAAGTATTTTTTTCTATCTCTGTGAAGTATGTCATTGGTATTTTAATTGGAATTGCATTGAATCTATAGATTGCTTTTGGGTAGTATGGATATTTTAATGATGTTAATTCTTCCCATCCATGAACATGGTATATGCATCCATTTATATGTATCTTCCTTAATTTCTTTCTTCAGTGTTCTGTAGTTTTCTGAGTATAGGTCTCTTACCTACTTGGTTAAGTTTATTTCTAATTACTTTATTTTTCTTGTTGCTATGATAAATGGAATTTGTTTTCTAGCTTCTATCTCTGATGTTTCATCATTGGTATACAAAAGTGCTTTTTATTTCTGAATATTGACTTTATATCCCACTATTTGGCTAAATTTGCTTATTAGGTTAATTTTTTGGTGGAGTCTATTGGGTTTTGTATATACACTATCATATCATCTGCAAATAATGACAGTTTGACTTCCTCCTGTCCAATTTGGATACATTTGATTCCTTTTTCTTCTCTGATAGCTATGGCTAGAACTTCCAAAAAGATGTTGAACAGAAGTGGAGAAAGTGGACAGCCTTGTCTCATTCCTGATCTTAGGGGGAAAGCTTTTAGTTTTTGCCAATTGAGTATGATGTTGGCTTCAGGATTCTTTATTAGGTTGAGGTATGCTCCCTCTATTCCCATTTTGCTAAGTGTTTTTATCATAAATAGTTGCTGTACTTTATCAAATGCTTTTTCAGCATCTATTGATATGATCCTATGGTTTTTATCTTTCATTTTGTTGATGTGGTGTATTACATTTACTGATTTGCAAATGTTGTACCATCCTTGCATCCCTGGGATGAAACCCACTTGATCATAGTGTATGATCTTTTTAGTGTATTGCTGAATTTGTTTGGCCAATATTTTGTTGAGAATCTTAGCATCTACGTTCATCAGAGATATTGGCCTATGGTTTTCTTTCTTAGTTGTGTCTTGACCTGGTTTTGGGATTAGAATAATATTGGCCTCATAGAAAGAGTTTGGGAGTCTTCCCTCTTCTTGGATTTTTTTGGAATAGGTTGAGGAGGATAGAAGTTAGTTCTTTAAATGTTTGGTAGAATTCACCTGTGTAGCCATCTAGTCCGGGGCTCTTGTGCTTTGGGAGATTTTTGATTACTTCTTCAATTTCACTAGTTGTTATTGGTCTACTTAGGCTTTCTGCTTCTTCTGGATTCAGTTTTGGTAGATTACACATTTTCAGAAATTTGTCCATTTCACCCAGATTGTCATATTTTTTGTCATATAGTTGTTTGTAGTAATTTCTTACAATCCTTTGTATTTCTGAAGTATCCATTGTGATTTCTCCTTTGTCATTTCTGATTCTTTTTTTGGGGGGTCCTCTCTCTCCTTTTCTTGATGAGTCTGGTTAAAGGCTTGTCAATTTTGTTTATTTTTTCAAAGAATCAGCTCCTGGACTTGTTGATTCTTTGATTTCTAGTCTGAGTCTCTAAGTTATTTGATTGAAATGCTTTTTAAAATACGTCAAGCATTGTCAAGTAACAGTAACTTCAAATTATTACACTTAATATTTATCAAGCCTTTACTCTAGTAGCAGGCACGCTAGTAGATGTTATGTCTACTAAAAGTTTAAGAAGGGAAGGAACAGGACCAGACAGATAACCTGCAAAACTCAATACAAAATGAAAATGGAGAGAGCCCCTTTTCAAACATTTTTAAATTTCAAGATGGCAGCAGCAGAGCATTAAACTAAGCATGGAGTCCTTCCAAGTGAAGGACGCTGTGAGATTGTGCAGGTTGCAAGCCCATGCAACTGGCCCTGGGAAAAAGCAGGTGTCCACAGAGAGCAGCAGGGGACCTAGTTGAGACCAGGGGGGCAAGAAGGCCTCTCTGAAGAGGTGATATTTAAGCAAGGACCTGAAGGGTGGATAGAAGTAGCCAGGTGGAAAGTGGAGGAAGGTGGCTCCTCCATGGTCCAAGCTGGTTAGGAGGCTTAGGGTGGCCTGTCACCAGTTGTGATGAGGCAGAAAGATAAAGGAAACAGATCCCTTTTCTGTCTCTGCCAACTCAGGCCTGTGTCCCAACCCTTTTCTGTGCTCCAAATCTTAACACTTGGGTAATCTACCCACATAATCTGATCCTTCTCTTTCAGCACCATAGATGGCCAGGATAGCCCTACAGAGCCCCAGCCCTGTTTATTGCAGTGTTCAACTCCAAGGTCTTCCTAGGTCAACAGCCTGCCACTCCGGATCCACATGGCTCAGGCTTGTTGAAAACAGAGAGTTCTCCCTGTGTTCACATGCCCCAAACTGCAAACCATGAAGACTGCTAACACTAACTGGACCTCAAAAAAATTTTATCACTACACCCATATTCTTTCCCTAAATTCACTTTATCCCATTTTCAGTTCTACAAAGTTCTCTTTCTATATTGTATCCTATGGAAACTTGGTGGTGTGGGTCTCCAAGTTGGTTGTAAACAGAATCAGATGAGAAGCTTATTAAAAATATACATGTGGTGCTTGCTTTGGCAGCACATATACTAAAATTGGAACGATACAGAGAAGATTAGCATGGCCCCTGCACAGGGATGACATGCAAACTCGTGAAGCGTTCCATATTTTTGAAGGAACTCCTAACCTTTGCAACAACATAGATGTTGCTAGAAAGTATTATGCTTAGTGAAATAAGCCAGTCAGTGAAAGACAAATACCATATGATCTCACCCATTACAGGACAATAATGAACAAAACTAACAACAAGCAAAACAGAACCAGATATATGGATACAGTGAATAGGCCTTCAGTGGTCAGGGGGAAGGGGTGGAGGGGACGGGGGAGGAAGAGGCAAGGAAGGGGAGCAGTTTAGATAAGAATCTAGTATAAAGGAACCATGGACATGAACAACAGGTGGGATTGACTTTGGAAGGGAATGGGTGGGTGGGGAGGGGGACAGAAGAAAGCAAAAAGGGGATGGATATAATACAACAACAATAAAATTAAATTAAAAAAAAATACAGATGCACCAGCTCCATGCCAAACCCAGCTCCTCTATTTTTAACAAGTTCCACAGGTAATTCTGACACATTGCCAGATCTCTGAACCATGGCTTTAGCAAGCTGGGCAGAATAAAGGGGGAAAACAATCCCACTTAGTGGGTAGAAATCAGAACATTTTACTCTGGCAATAAACGTGACCCCTCAGGCAAACTACTTTTATTCAGTTCCTCAGTTTCCCCATCAAGTAGTATAACGGTTCTTTCATGACATCTCTGCCCTGGGAGCTCTCTGAAGTATAACACTCTTGTTGCTTTCCCATTAACCAGCTCCTCCTCCTAGTGGTAGTATCCCAGTTTCCTCTAGAAACAAACTGCCCCTCTCCCACTGCAGGTAGTCTTGGTTAGAATATCAGTCAAGGTGCTCTGATGTACCCAGGCTGGCCAATGGGCCAAGACCCAAGTTTGGGCAACCATATTTTATCTCTCAGGAAATTCTATCTTGAGGCTAGTAAAGCAGGGACTGGATGTAAATGAAGCCAATTCATCTGGTGAGGGTGGTCACAAACGTATGTCTGTTGGTTCCTGCTCCTGAGCTATCCAGGTTCCTGTTTTCTGAAATCTAGTTTTCAACTTTTCCTTGGGATTGTGAGCAAACCCCTCCCTTTCTAATAAATTCTTTATTTTGCTTAAGTGAGACAGAGTTGGCTCTGTTGCTTGCCTCCAGAGAGTCTTAGAATTATGATCTCTGTGTTCTATATAATAATGATGGCATAGCCTCTGTTCTTGTAAAGTCATGAATAACCATGCAATGGAAAGTCAATAGTTTAATTGTAACAGTAACATCTTGGCTCCAATAGTAACAGCTAAAATTCCTCGATAGGACAAGTGATTATTCACTGTCCTGATGAAATATCTCAAATAGAAACAGGCTTTGGACATAGACTCTTTCCCTAAATGAAGTTCATTATTCTGGACCTCAGAAAAGAAAAAGACAAAAGATAAAGAAAAAGGGAAAAGCGTTTGAGTTCAGACTAAACCATCCCCCCTTCAGTTGCATCTCACCCTATATACATAAATTTAAGAAAAGACCTGTTCTTTAAACATCTGAAAGAGGGCTGGAGATTGTACCTAAATATGTATTTTAAATGGTGACTATTGCAGAGAAAATAGCCTTCATGATTGAACTCTTTTCCTCTCAACAGCCTCTTATTTCTACCCTTACCTCATTATTTCTTGCCTTTGTTGACATCTTCCATATAATTCTAGCCAACAGTTGCGGAGCACTTCTGTGACCCAGGTATAATGCTGGATGCTTTACCTATATTATTTCATTTAGTCTTTACATTGGCCCTTCCAAGTCAGTATTATTTCATCCCCATTTCACAGAGGGGAAACTGAGCTCAGTGAGGTTAAGCAAAAGGGCTAGTGATTGGTGGAATCACTTAATAACTCATATCTGCATCTCTCCATCTGTCCCCAAGTCTTCCTCCCACTGTGCCCCATTGCTGTAAGTGGAAAGCACCTGCTTAGGCCACGACATCGCTGTAAAACACATTAAATGTGTCACTGAATCTCAAATAAAATGGCAACTGAATTCACTGCCCAAGTCATGTTCTATTTCCCTGCCGAGGCTGTAAGCTCCTTGAAGGCAAGAACTGTTCTGCCCACCACACTCCCACCACACGTGTCTGGTATAGAGGAGATGCTCAAAAAATGCTGTGGAGCCAAGGACTATCTTGCAGGGTCCTCAGACTGAGAAACCATCTCGGGGTAGGAGAAAAGAAGGGTTCGTGTCAAGAAGTCCCCTCCCAGGAAAGGAAAACCTCACATTACCTCTAGAAAACCCAGCCAGCTTTGACATTTGGTCAAGCTTTTAAACATCATCAGATAATTCGGATCTTGGGATCCTCTCTTCTACCCTAAAGCGTTATTTCATCTTTTAGGCACAATCATGCTTCGGCTTAAGTTTATGAGGAAAGTTTCTAAAATTTAGATACGGGAAATAGAAGCTAAAAGGCTGAAGTACTAATCACACTTTCTTTCAGGGCAAATTAGCTCAAACAAATACTCAAATCTAGCGACCATGCCCTCCATTGAGGACTGGGAGCATAATGGTATTTTATTACTTTCAGAACTGGAACTAATCTTTGGTTGATATAAACCCACTATAAATACTTAGGTGAATTCCTTTGGTGCCTCAGTTCCTCAAATTCTGAAAAGAGCCAAATAAGAAGATACACAACCAATCAAAATTTCCTGTCAAGTAAACTGGGTTCCCTCAGTGGGGTCTCATTCATTTACTGCTCTTAGTCAGAATCTGGCCTCTAGTCCCCAAATCGGGCTTTGGCTGTGCCATGTACCAGCCAAGTGACCACGGGCAGAATGCTGAGAGCTGTAAGGGCTTCAGCCTGTTGTAAGGAAATGGAAAAATGTGACCATATGTATAGAATGCTCAGCCCCATGCTAGGCATGTGATAGGCAGACAGTAAACCACGGCTTACAGAGATACCTCTGCAAACTTCACTTAAACATTTCATTCAAACACACAGTCAACAAGTCCAGTGTGTTACTGGTGTTTTAAAGTGACAAGCTCACGCAAAGTCATCCTTCAGCCACAAAGATTACACTCTCAGCTTCTAAATTATAAGCTGAATTAATTGGGACCAAGGCAATGAAGCTACATAGGCTTATTTATATTACACTTGTGTCCTGAGCTCTCCTTTGGAAAAGGTTTAATAAACTAAATCTATTATTATTATTACAAAGATCACTTTGACCATTTAAAAAAAAAAAATTACTGCTGCTATTATACACACCTTGACTGTTTTATGGCCTGAACTTTGTTTCTATATTAAGGCTTAAATGTAAGACACAGAACAGGTTTGATTTTGACTGTAATGAGCAGGTGAAACATGACTGCTCTCTCAAAAGACTTAGCAGAACCCCCATCCTGCCTCTTTCAATTAGATCATTTATCAGTCCCCTACAGTTTCAAGCCAGATGATTTCAAAGGTTCAACACACCCATCAGATCATTTTGACTACAGGTAGGCCCATTTCAACAGGGTAAATCCTAACAGTGACAAGAAAACTCTTTGCTCAAGTTAGGTGTGGCTACAGAACCTGCTCGAGCTACTGGGAAGTGGAATTAGAATACGATGGTATGTGTCCCTTCTCCCTGCCAGGGACAGTTGACCTGGATATGCAATGTGAACAAAATAACCTTTTGCCGTTTTAAGCCATTGAAGCTTTGGGGCTGTTGGTTTCTATAGCATAACCTAGCCTATCCTGACTGGATAAAACAAAGCATGTACAACAGACCCACACATGGCGTCATGCCTGAATCCTTTCCTCTTGGTCAAAAGTTAATTTCTAGAAGATAGTGGTTAAGTAGGATAGGGAACTGGACATCTGAATTACAGTCACCGTCAGAATCATCTTAACAGACTGGTAGAAAGATTCAGGGGTATTCCTCTGTGCCATAATCAGAGTGAGAAACATGATTACTAAATCTGTATTTCCAGCCGGAATCCTCCTCCTTGGCTGATGAGCTAGCCCACTGACACCCCAGGGAGAGCCCTGGGCAGGCCACCCGTCCCTCCTCAGGCACTTCCCAGGTGGGCTGGACAGCCGGAGCTGACCTCACTCTAAGAAACACACAACCTGTCCTTCAAGTCTCCATGGAGGGCTCAGGGTTGATGCCAATCTCACACACATCACCAAGCCCCAGGCCAGCCTCTCCATGAGAGTCAGTGGTCTCTCTTATTTTTTTTTTTTCTCAAAACTGGAATGAAAAATATTACTCATTATTTTAATTTAAATGGTGAGCCCTGGCTGGCTCAGTGAATAGGCACTGGCCTGCGACCCAAAAGTTGCTGGTTCAATTCCCAGCCAGGGCACATAACTAGGGGTTGCAAGCCAGGTCCTTAGCTGGAAGCAGGTGAAAGGCTACCATACATTGATATCTCTCTCCCTTTCTTCCTCTCTCCCTTCTCCTCTCTCTAAAAATAATAAATAAAAATTTTAAAACACACACACATACTCACATGGTGAGCCCTGACTGGTGGCTCAGTGGATAGATGCTGGCCTGTGACCCAAAGGTTGCTGGTTCGATTCCCAGCCAGGGCACATAAACAGGTTGCAAACCAAGTCTCCAGTCAGGTCCTTAGCTGGAGGCAAGTGAAAGGCAACCATACATTGATGCTTCTCTCCCTTTCTTCCGCCCTCCTTGCCCTTCTCTCTAAAAATACTGAATAGCGTCTTTAAACACACACACACACACACACACACACACACACACACACATGGTATAAATCCCACTAGTAGTAATGATGATCATTTGCTGAGTGCTTCCTATGTAGCACTATGACGAGCATTTTATGGCTATCATTTTATTTAATCCGCATAATAACTTGATTAGCTAGGAACTGTTATCCTCTTTCCGAGCAGGGGAAAAAACTGAACAGCAGTCAAAAAACTGGCTGAAGATCAGCCAGCCTAAGAATGGGAAGATTTATACAAACCCAGAGCTGTTCTCTTAGATGGGGCCCCCTTTACTCCCCCTCCCCACCATTGTGTTACAGCTCAGTCTCCACACCCAGGAGAGAAACCCCTGGCGTGCTCCCTGTCTTCATTTTGCTGCCAGTGACCTGATTACATCACTTCTGGTCTTGAACCAAAGTTGCTCCAGCCTATTCCCCTGGAGAACCAGGCCCTCAACACCTCCTTAGGTTCTTTTTGCATTTGCAGAGAGAGTCTGGAAAATCAACCTAAGGAAAACCAAAACAAAGTCATCCAAGAGAAAGAAGAAAGACCCCAAAGAGGGAGAGAAATTATTTTCCGCTGTGATACATGTATATAACGAACTAGTAACTGTGGAAGAAAAAAGTGATCTATGGACCTGTAAGAAAGTTAGATGTGGAAACAGGCGCAGTGAGACCAAAAAGTGGGCAGAACCAGAAGCTGCAGACCGGAAACAAGAACAGGAAACAGGATTTCTTTTTTCAAAGTCCAGAACAAAGACGACCAGGGGTTTGGCTATTTCATACTTCAAGTGGAACAATTACTAAATGCTCAGAATCGAAAGATAGTTGAGAAGGGATAAGTCATGGTGAAATAGTGATATACACAGAATATTCTCTTTCTGAGAACAGTCACTTCACATTCCTGCTCAGCATTCTTTTATTATTTGACTGTAAGCCTTGTACCTTTCAATGGGAAACCAGCAATGGGTTGGAATGCTCTCACCTTGCTCATTATGGGATGCTCAACCTGGAAAATTAAGCTCTTTTCCACCTCCCTTCCTTTCCCTTTTTCATATATTGCTGGTCCCTCTTCCTGGAATGTCTCTCCACTGCTCTTAATGGGGGTTATTCTTCTTCATTTTTAGGTCTTGGCTTAGATGTTACTTCCTCAAAGGAGTGTCACTGGGATGTCATCCAAAAGGCCATAACATTTCTCAATACCTAAACTGTCAGGAACTATGCTTGCTTATAGGAACTGAAAGGATTCCTGACCACAAAGTCCAAGGTCCTGACTGCAAAGACCCAGGTGCCAAGTGCAAAAACCAAGATGGTAATGGAGCACTGAGTACAAAAGGGACCAGTGCAAAAGGATCAAGTGCAACAGAACAACTACATGTGCTTAAGATAATTTAATCGCTTTACACTGCTTAAGAGAATTCAACCATTTCACATTACAGCCTCTAAAGAAAGAAGGCTCCTCACCAACTGGGGAGAATATCCCTTAGAGCATGGGCTCACCCTACTCCATTCCTTGATCAAAGAATAACATTTCTGCTCTGCTTTACAAAACTCAGTCTTGTTCTATTTTCATGGCACTGAGTAGGAGCCATGAAAATAGGAGCTTTGGTAACAGGAGCTTTTTCCTATACTTGTTCTGTGGCAGAGAATGCTAGTTACCTATCCAGGATCCATTCTACCTTCTTGCTTACTAACACTGTTCTGATTTTGTTGGTGATGAATTTCTCAGTAAAACACTACATTTCCCAGCCTCCCTTGCAACTGGGGTGGCCATGTGATACAGCTCAAGCCAATAAGGTATGAGTAGAAGCTGTTACACTTGTATTTGCAGGAAATTTCCCTAAAAGGGAGGCCAATTCAACTGGCCCACAAGCTAGCCCTGTTTGTATTCGGCCCTTCTTCCTTGCCTGATAAACAGTACTCTCACAGACTTCCACTGGGCATGAGGTTAAGAGCAGTACTCTAACAATGACAGATCAGGAAGTCAGGAGGAATCTAAGGTCTTGAAGACATTGTAGACCAACACTGGTCTGCCCTCCTTTTAGACTTCTCATCCCTCGAGGGAAAGAAACAAACCCTAAATTGTTTAATCTACCATTCATCAGGTTTCTGTTACTCCTACCTGAACAACACCTCCAACTGTAATCTTCAAACAAATACTTCCCAGATTTTCTCTCAAGATATACCTTCTTCTTCCTTCATAGCACTTACACCTTAGAATTATTCATTTGCTTGATTAATGGCTTAAATTTCTCACTAGCCTACGAGCTCCGTAAGTCTGGGTCTTGCTGTCCTTCCCTCACCACCAGGTACTCAGCACCTAGAAACCTGCACAACTGGATTTCCGCAGCAATCAATGAATTCCATTGGTAGGAGCCCCACCAAGGGCTGAAAGAACAATCTAAATGTCAACGAAGCAAATAGGAGTCTTTCAAAAGAATAACACTAATTTGGGAATTTCTGAAGCCACAAAGTAGAAAATGAGTCAAGCATCTCGATCAACAAAGCAGAATAAACTTGCCATTTTAATCCAAGCAGTTTTTGTTGTTGTTTTTTTCATTCCCGGGACTGAGTTTTTGCCTGAGTCAATGGGATGACTTTTTTTGTTTTGTTTTGTTTTGTTTTTAGAGAGAAGGGAAGGGAGAGAGGCAGAGAGGGAGAGAGACATCAATGTGTGGTTGCCTTTCACCTGCCTCCAGCTACGGGCCTGGCTGGAGACCTGGCTTGCAACCTGGCCATGTGCCCTGGCTGGGAATTGAATCAGCGACCTTTGGGTTTGCAGACTGGCTCCATTCCACTGAGCCACCAAGCCAGGGCCTGGGATGACTTTTTTAAAAAACTGATTTGAGAGGGAGAGAGAGAGTGTGTGTGTGTGTGTGTGTGTGTGTGTGTGTGAGAGAGAGAGAGAGAGAGAGAGAGAGAGAGAGAGAGAGAGAGAGAGAAAGAGAGAGAGAGAGAGAGAGAGAAAGCAGACATCAATCAGTTGTCTTATATATATGCTCCATGACCAGAGATCAAACCAGTAACCTCTTGGTGTACGGGATGACACTTCAAAAAACTGAGCCACCTGTCCAGGGTATGGCATAGCTTTTATAGAGAAGGTTCAATTAAATGAGAGGATGTAGGGCCCAGCAGGTGTGGCTCAGTTGTTTGGAGTATCATCCCATAGACTGAAAGGTCACAGGTTTGACTCCTAGTCAGGGCACATACCTAGGTTGCAGGTTTAACCCCTTCCTTTCTCGCTATGGAATCAATAAATACATTTTTTTAAATGAGAGCGTATATGATAAAATGTTGAGGATTCTGGAATTATTAACTATGATCATTATTATGATGATAGCACTACTTGGTGAATATCTCCTTTAGCTATTCTCTCAAAGTAATTATTTGCATTTATAACCAACTTCTCTGCTTAATAACTCTAAGATTTCAGCATATTGACTTTCCTCCACTGGAGGACATACTCCAATAAAACCTTTGCATCGTGTTTATTTGTGTGCATTGGTAAGAGCCATGACTGTTTAGATTTAATTCAAGGTATTTTTGTTTAGATTTTATTTATTCAGTTTTAGAGAGAGGGGAAGGGAGGGAGAGAGACATCAATGTGTGGTCACCTTTCACCTGCCTCCAGCTAAGGACCTGGCTTGCAACCTGGTTATGTGCCTTGGCTGGGAATCGAACCAGCGACCTTTGGGTTCGAAGGCTGGTGCCTTATGCACTGAGCCACCAGTCAGGGCCAACTATTTTTTTTTTTTTAACTGGAAAAATATTTTCAAATTCTTACTTCAGCAGAAAAATGTGACCTGGGAAAAATATTTGCCAAGCATGGCTGCATTTGTTCCCATCCATAATTTGATAAATCAACACAGGCAGGTGCACAGTTCAATAGAGCACATATTGTGCAGACCTCACCCAGAAAATGCCAAAATGACCATTGTCCCCTGACTTGCAAGCAACCCTCTAACTTGATTTGGGCTGCCCACAGAAGCAGACTTGGGAAGAAGGATTGGGGAGGTGAGAGAGGAGAAGGAAGGCTACTGACAGGGGTGTGGTAGTAAGCTAGCGACTGCAGTGAGTCACTGGAACTTAACTCTGCAGAGACTCAGGAAAAGCATGTAAAAGATACACCTCAGATGTATCCCACCGGTGGGATGAGGCGGCCGCATGCTCCCACACCAGTCCCCATCAGTCACTGGCCGAGGCTGCTCGCAAGGATGTGAATTCCCCGGCCGCCTGTAGAGCCAGGCAGAGGGGCCTTGGGAAAAGGCCTCTGGAACAAAGAAGCAGATCTCGGCAGTGGGAGGGGCAAGAGCCCAGGGAAGCAGTGAGGTCTGAAGGTCACTGACAGAATCTGCTAGCTACAGCCCTTTCCAGGAAAGTTCCCGCCTCCACGTCTTATCTCACAGCTGACACAGGAGAAGTCTTTACATGGCACATGGACAAACTTTTTTAAAAATAGTTTTATAAGTTGGGTTTACCATTCCCTTCTACTTAATGTATAAGGTACTATTTTTCTATTGTGGAAGTGATATAATAAATAGATTATAAAAGAACTCAGTGATGGGTAGATATAAAAATCTGGAGAAGAATAATCCTACAGATGGTGCAGCAGTATGCAAAGGGAATGCGGAAATGACTGAGGTTTGGGAAACACTGATGGGTATTTTATAGGTGGCGACATGTGCTGTTGTAAGCTCCCAGGACTGGGGAAGGGGGGTTTGTTCCTCAGCAAAAGACACCAAATCCAATAGCTCTTAGAAGCCTGGAGAGAGTGATGGCCCACAATGAACAAAGTGGGCATGCCTACTTTGCTCTGAAAGACAGTACAGGAAACAATAAAGGTGAAGAAGAAAGTGAGAAGCTGATATAGACACATTACATGAGGCCAGGGGACCTCAGGACTCTGCTCCATGAGATGGCCTAGGGGACACACCGCCATCAGGACTTTATCAACTTAGTGTCACTAAGGACTTCAGTGCTGGCTCTCCTCTGTAGGACAGAGGGGGTGGTCACAGAGGCTGGGTGTCAATCATCAGGAGCCAGTGATGGAGGCTTTTACTGGCAAGTTTGGGGACGCAGATAAGGGAGGCTGACTTCAGGGAGATGTGGAGATTGTTGATAGAGCACAGCATTCCTAGGAGCAGAAAGGATGGGCAGACCACGAGGTGAGGTTTGATATCTATAACAAAAAGAAAAAAGAAAGAAAGAAAGAAAGAAAAGGCCCTGGCTGGTGGCTCAGTGGACAGGCTGACCTGTGAACCCAAAAGTCACTGGTTCGGTTCCCAGCGAGGGCACGTAACCAGGTTGCAAGCCAGGTCTCCAGCCAGGACTATAGCTGGAGGCAGGTAAAATGCACCCATACATAGATGTTTCTCCCTTTCTTCCTCCCTCCCTGCCCTTTGCTCTAAAAAATAAGTAATTAAAAAATTTAAAGAAAAAAGTAAAGCCCTGGCAGTGGCACAGAAATAATGTACTGGCCTTCAAACCCAAAGGTCGCTACTTCGATTTCCCACACAGGGCACATAATAAGGTTGCAAGCCAGGTCTCCAGCCAAATCCATGGCTGGAGGCAGGTGAAAGTCAACCATACATTGATGTCTCTCTCACTCTCCGCTCTCTCCCTACCCCTCTCTCTAAAAACAACAAATAAATAAATCTTTGGGGGAAAAAAGAAAAAGTAAGTATAGAGGAGCAAGAGACTGAAGGCAATTGTTTGAATACAAAGTCACGGCTCTCAGTCAGTTCCTGGATGAAGTAATTTTCGCATCCAGAACCTGTTACCTGAAGCAGATCCTTATGAGAAAGGAGCCATCTCAAGAGAAAAGTCCTTGGCCTTTGGTGGAAGGGATATCATAGCAGAGAAGGTCAAATTGAAACCTCTGAAGCTGCCCCCGGACTCCTGGCCAGGATTGTGAAGGGAAGGTATTGCGTCCTGGAGAGATGGGAAAGATTAGTATCACCACTAAAAGTTTAAGTGATGCAGAGGTGGTGGGCCTACTGTATCCTCATTTAATTTCCAATCAGGCAAACTCAACTGCAACTCAATCTGCTGGTAGTCCTGGGCAGTTGCTGTGCTGAATGTACTGCTTTTGCTATCACAGACAAATAAGGCCTAAGAAGGCAGATGGCACGTGGCTCTCCATTCAGAAAATGTATGGTCTATTCTTAATTGAAAAGAAGATCAAGCCCTGGCTGATGGCACAGTGGATAGGCCTCGGCCTGGGAACCCAAAGGTCACTGATTCGAGTCCCAACCAGGGCACATAACCAGGTTGCAAGCCAGGTCCCCAGCCAGGTCTGTAGCTAGAGGCAGGTGAAAGGCAACCATACATTGATGTTTCTCTCCCTCTCTCCCCACCCTCCCTTCCCATCTCTCTAAAAATAATAAATAAAATCTTAAAAAAAAAAAAGATCATAAACAATTCACACGATTATGAAACCAATGAAAATTCCTTCATTTTACTTCCATACTTCTTTAATGCTCTCACCCCCTGTCGCAACATAGTCCAGAGAGATGTGGATCACCTGGACACCTCACAGAATGTCACACTGATCCTTTACATTGATGGGAATCAGGCTGATCAGACAGGATCAGGCTGATCAGATGGGATCAGGCTGATGGGATCAGGCTGATCAGACAGGATGAGCGAGAGGTGGACAAACACAGGAAGCCTTGGTAAGATACGTGCACCTCACAGGGTAGGACACGAATGCTTTGAAGATTCAGGGACCAGCCATGAGATGTACTGGAACATCCCCTCGAAAGTAGAGGTCAAACTGGGGAAAAACCCAGTGGGAGAACCGTGACGTAGTCCCAGGATTCTAGATCAAGGCCATGCAAAGCTGGCAGATATGCATCCACCTTTCAGGAAACAACTCAATGTCACTGGGCCCTGGAAGAAACAGCAGCTTGACCACTGGATGCAAAGTGATCACGAGTCTGCAGCTGCCTATTATGAGCTGGGTTCTGTCAGATCCACTGACTCACAGAGTTAGGTGGGTCCAGCAGCCAGACATGGTGAGAGGGAAATGGCATATTTAGGATCAAGCTGCGTGGAGGGGGAGTACAGACTCCCAGGTCAGCTATCACATCTGCACAAATGTCCCTCCCCCAGCTCGCACCTATGCCACGCAGGGGTCCTTGAGACTAGCTGCAGGAGGAAGAAGCCCTAGCTTCGTTTATGGATAGGCTGGCCTGGGTGCTGGACGCAAGGCAAAGATGGACGGTGGCTGCGTTACAGCCACATCCAAGGGTGGTCTCACATGGATGAGATGGACATAGGAAATGTTTCCCATGGGTGGACGTGCAAGTGATACATGTGCTCGCACATTTTGTATGAAAGAAAAAAGTGGTCTGAGATGAGAATAGAGGTTTATGGGCAAAGCCAGGTCATCTGTTTAGGGCCCTGGGAGAAAAAGAATTCCTCATTGAAATAGGAAAGGACCCTGGAGTCTGCATGGCCTTGAAGAGAACTGACACAGACAACTAGAACTGTACTGCCTGAAAAGCAAATAAAAGCCCTGGCTGGTGTGGCTCAGTGGACTGAGTGCTGGCTTACAAACCAGAAGGTTGCTGGTTCGAGTCCCAGTCAAGGCATATGCCTGGGTTTCAGGCTAGGTTCCCAATTGGGGACATGCAAGAGGCAGTCACACATTGGTGTTTCTCTCCCACTGTTTTCCCCTCTCTTCCCCTCTCTCTAAAAATAAATTTTTAAATATTAAAAAACACACACAAGAATTTTGAATTTTTGTTGCCACTATGGAAAGGGATGAGCACTCCAAACCTTGGAGGAGAGGGCAAGTGGCAATGGATTCCTTATTAGTCTTTTTGGCTGATATTTTCTCATGTCTTGGACCTATTAATGATGGGCAGCATTGATTCCTTATTAAACTAACTTCCTAGTGGAGCTAATGGAGTCTGGTGGTTTAAAATAACATCCATATGCTGATGGCTCTCATTTATACATGTCAGTTCATCAAAGTTAAAAACTTCTGTGCTTTGTTACCTGGCTGGTAGCACAGTGGATAAGGTGCTGGCCTGCGAACCCAAAGGTCGCAGGTTCGATTCCCCAGCCAGGGCACATAACCAGGTTGCAAACCAGGTCTCCAGTCAGGTCTGTGGCTGGAGGCAGGTGAAACACAACCATACATTGATGTCTCTCTCCCTCCCTGCCTTTCTCCCTTCCCCTCTTTCTAAAAGTAATTAAAAAAAAATATCTTTAAAAAAACAAACAAACTTCTGTGCTTCAAAGAATATCATCAAGAAAAGGAAAGGCAACTCACAGAACACAAAAAAAAACCTGTGAATTGCATATCAGAATATATATAAAGAACTCTTAGAATGCAGCAATAAAAAACAAAACAAAACAAAAAAACAATTAAAAATAGGCAAAAATCTGAATAGACATATTTCTGAAAATGATATACAAGTGATCAATAAGTGCACCATGAAAATGCTCAATTTCAGTAGCTTTCCAGGAAATGCAAATCAAAACCACAATAAGGTACCACTTCACACCACGGAAGATGGTTATAATAAAAAGATAGATGACAATAACAAGAGTTACTGAGTACCTGGAAAAATTGGAATCTTCATACATTGCTGGTGGGGATGCGAGACGGTGCAGCTGCTTTAGAAAACAGTTTTGAGGTTCCTCAAATACTAAGCCTAGGATTACCCTATGATCTAGCATCAACGCCTAAGTATACAAGGTCTGTCCCGAAAGTACCGGCTGCTCAAACTGTTTTAATTATATTGACATTGGCTCAATAGTTTAAGGACAGACCTTGTATACTGAAAAGAACTGAAAATGTGTGGTCACACAAAATCTGTACATGAATGTTCATAGCAACATTATTCCCGATATCCAGAAAGCAAAACAACCCAAATTATCTATCAACTGATGAATAAACAAAATCGGGCATATTCACGCAATGGATATTATTGGGCCTTAAAAAAGAAACAAAGTGTTGATATTCATGAGTGGACCCTAAAAGCATCATGCTCAGTAAAAGAAGATGGGCCCCAAAAGCCCCATAGCGCACGATTCCATTTTTATAAAATACCCGGAACAGGCAAATCTATGAGAGAGGAAGATCAGCGACAGCCAAGCACTTGAGAGGAGGAAGGGATGGGGAGAGGTTGCTGGTGGGTGTGGGATGTCTTTCTGGGGTGCTGCAGATGTTTTGAAATTAGTGGCGATGGTTGCACAACCATGTGACAAAACTAAAATTTCCAAATTGTACACTTTAGAAGGGTGAACTTTATCATATGAGACTAATAGCTCCATAAAGCTGTTATAAAAAGAGGAAGAATAAGTACATGTCAGTAAACCCTGACCTCTCCCCTAAACCCCAGACTGGTGTATCCTATTGGCCATCTGACATTTCCACTTGGATGCCTAATAGGCATCACAAACGTAACATGTCCCAAACTAAACTCCTTGATTTTAGCCCCTAGCTTCGCTCCTTCCAGACATAGTTCCCCCATCTCAATGAACACCATGCTTCCAGTTGCTCAGGGGAAAAAAAATTGGAGACATCCTTGATTCTTTTCTTTCTTCACACCCTCTATCCAGTCTGTCAATGAATCCTATTCTAAATCGAAGCTGTTTGTAGAATCTGGCCACTTCTCACCTCTTCACGTCTATCACTCCAGTCCAAACCGCCATCGACCTTTGCCAGTCCCCTAACTGCTCTGCCCCCTCATGGGCTGATCTGTATTTCCTCCAAATTCATGTGTTGAAGCTCTAACCCCAGGACCTCAGAATGAGACTGTATTTGCAGAAAGGGCCCTGTAAGAAGAGGTGATTCTGTTAAAACGAGGCCATTAGGGCGTGCCCTGATCTAGTCTGACTGGTGTCCTTACACGAGGAGGAAATTTGGACACAGAGAGACACCAGGGACATGCACACCTGGGGAAAGACCACGCGAGGACACACAGCAAAGGCAGCCACCTGCTAGCCAAGGAGAGAGGCCTCAGAAGAAACCAAACCTGCTGGCCTCTTGATCGTAGGCTTCTAGCTTCCAGAACTGTGACAGAAGACATTTCTGTTTAAGCCACCCCTCTGTGGTGTTTAGTGAGGGTAGCCCGAGCAAACTGACAAAACACCCCCACGGCCCATTTTCCACACCGCAGGCAGAGTGAACTTTTGAAATCAGATCTCCTCTCTGCTCAGCACTCTCAGGGGCTGCCCATTTCGCTGGGAGGGAGAGTCCAAGTCCTCCAGCCACCTAATGTCACCTTCTCCTGCTGACCTCATCACCTCCCCAGGGCTGCCACCTCAAGGGCAGCCCCTCCCCTCTCTGTGTCCCTTCCCTGAACTAAGGCCCTGCTGAACTCGTGGAAGTTTCTCAGATACATCAATTGTCCTCAGGCTTCATGGCCTTTGCACATGCTGCCCTTTGTGAGGAAAATACCCCTCCTCCCATCCACGTGGCTACCCTCCTCGCTGTCTGGGTGGTGGGCCAGCATCACTCCCTGAGAGCCCTGCCCTGACTATCTTTCTAAAAGAGACAGACCCCTGCACACTGCTTATTTTTCCGTAAGCACTTAGCATCGTCTGACAGCATCGTCCTGCCTTTCACTGTTTACCTGCATACCATGTACCTCCCTCCACTGCAAAGTAAGCTCCTTGAAGACAGGAGCTTAATTTTGTACTTGCGTCTCTATCCTCGGTGCCTATGAGGATAGGTACCTGGCACATAGTAGAAGCTCCATAAATGGAAGGCTGCTTAATAAAGGAAAGGGTGATGGAATCAATCATATCTGGGTTACCTTTACGATGGATCATTTCTTGCTAAAAAGCTCAGAACCAAGTCTGTGCTGTCTTTAATGAGTACCCCAGGAAGTTACACAAAAACTTCTGCCTGGTTTTCTCTCCTTTATTTTCTCTTTGCTTCTGTTCCTATGAATTGCAATATACGGTATGTATTTTAGTAAGCTGTCTTAATTTTTGCAATGACATTGAGTATAATGGAAAGAGTTTAAAAACAAATACTTTTAAATGGCTCCTGTTTCTGACCTTTTGGGATGGTCATTTGACCTCTGGTTGCCTTGGGGATGGAGCAGGCCACTTTTGAGTGTTCCCAGTCCATATTCCTGGGTAGACATGGGTTCCCCTTGTCCCAGGAGTTTCTGGGGGCAATTCTTCTAAAGACCTATAAACTCTCCCAGGATCATCAGCTGCAGCAGAGGAAGAAAAAAGACCCTCATGGTCAAAGAGTATAGAAAAACTGTGCTTTGGGGAGGAAACAACATCTTCTCAGCCCATGATTTGTGGGGCCAAAGTTGATAGGAGAGCTTTTAAACTGGCCTGACCCCTAAGGGCCCAAGGGCAGTTTCTGGGTTAACTGCCTGGGTGCCATCAAATGCAGGAATAGAGTGGCCATTGTCTGGCCAGCTGGGTTCCTAGAGAATAGGTTCTTCACTGGCTCCCCAGGGACTCACACTGTCACATTGGCTACCAGGAGAAGGGACACAGGACAGAGGAGGGCAGAGGCCCCATGAGGCTGGCAGCAGAGCCTGTCCTGAAATGCTACACAGACATGTGCACTGAGCCCCTCTGTTCCCTTGAGGTCCAACCCTGCAGGTTGAGGCCAGGGCAGGTGTCTGACCGCCGGGGTCCAGGTTCCCCATGCCAGGAGCCATCAAGGGGCCATGCATGTTTGGAAGCAGCAGCAGCTTCTCCTCGGGAAGGAGGTTGGTGATTACAACTAGTCCCTTTCCCAAAGTACTGTACAGTGTCAACAGTTTTCAAGGCGCTGCGCCCCTCCCCCTCGCGCCCCCCAAAGCTTCGTCCAGGTCAAGGCAAGCAGCCCTGGTGTTTTTCCATCACAATTACTGGCCTCAGACTCCCCATGGCCTCAGATTACATCATTTTCCACTTTCTTTGCTTCTTTGTGTTCTGCGGGCCAACACCTTGCTCCGTTGCTGAGGGAAGTCTAGTTGAGTCAGGGAAGAGCAATCCGGGGTGTTCAAAACGAAAATTCAAGCTTAATCGTTGTAAAGCAGCGGCCCCACAAGTCCCGTGGTGCACGAGAGCTCCGTACACAACCGCTCCCCAACATAAACGTGTTCAGGGACCATTGCAGTTAAGTCACCTGTTAAAAATGAAGCCAAGCCAGTCACACCCTAGGGCCGCCTATTTGGTGAGTCTGGGGTGGGGCCGAAGAACCTATATTTTCAAACAAGTGCCCCAGGTGATTGGATACAGGCCTAAGGAGCAGCTGAACCATACAGCCGTCCGGGTCCAGCCACTCACCTACCGAGTCAGAACTTGCAGCCCTGCTCCGCCGAGGAACCCAGCTCACAGCTAAGCTTGGGACCCACAGCCATAGACATTATTTCATTCAAATAAAATAAATTAGCCATGCACTGCTTTCGAGGTCCCTTCCTCCAGGGACTGAAAATCAAGGCCCAGCACTGCTGACACAGGATCCCTGGAGAGAAACTCACATGTACCCCAGCAGCCGAGATCCTTCAACAAAAAATGACTAAAAAAATGGAAAGGATGATTGCAATAATTTTACAGAGCTTTTCTCTCTTTCGTTGGGTCCAGGGGGAATCTACAAGGTCACCTGGAGCTACCCACCTGGCTGGGAGACTGTCTGCTCCATGTTAGTTGGGAGCCAGGGCAGCAGCTGCATTGCTGATCCCAGCGTGGCTGGCACGCATCCTCAAGGGCCGTGCAGCACCAGGTGGCTCCTCCAGGCCAGGTGCCGGTGGCAGCAGCTGCTGGAGAGAGTGCCCGTCGCAGGGCTGCCTGCACCTGCAGGGAGTGATGCAGCCTAAAGGAACGCTGGATTTGCCCGCGTGCAGATGAGCAAATCAGCAGCCTCAGCACTAACCGGTGGCTGATTTCACCTGCAGGATCTGTGATCAGACCTGCCTGTCGGACAGGCTGCTTCTCTGGGGGACCAGATGGCTTTGTTTGGGGTGGCCGATAAAGCTGAAGTCCCATTCCAATGAATGTGACCCTTATTTCCCAGTTCTCAAAAGACCAATGGAATCACAGGCCAGTCTCAAGCTGCCCTGATCCTGCCCTGATCGCCCGCCTGCAGTGGGTATCACTGGGGCCGCTTACATCATTGCTCCTTCCTTCATTCAACAAACCCTGACCAGATGCCTGCGACGATCACAGTAACTCTCACGGTCTGAGCGACTGCTTACGCCAGGCACATCATCCAACTACAGGAGTGACAGACCTTGCCAGTGAGGAAACTGAGGATCAAGAGGCAAAGCAGCCCGCCTGTGGTCCCACAGTCAGAGGTAGAGCATGTTCCCACAGGCCAGGCTGAGCTGAGGCATTGCCTTCACCCTGCCTTCATCCTGCCTTTCCGTGGGTTCCACTCAGCCACTCCCTCTACAAACAGACCTTGACTTTCTCCATGGGTCCTCCCTCAGCCTGGCCCTTCTCATGTATTCACCCTCTCAGGTAGAGTCAACCCTGCTGTCCCCTGGCTCCCCCAGGTGCCTGTCACCATTCTTCTGATCTTCCCTATACCCTCCAGTTCCCCCAGCGGTTGCCCTCTTGAACCTCCCCACTCCTCCAAGTTCTCTGATGCTTAGCTCCCATGGTGCTGCTCACACATGCCTGGGACTCCACTGTACAACCTCACTGCAGGCTAAAGGTGCCTTATCCCCACATAATGTCCCACAACAGGCTGACACTGATCATTTCTATTTGTCAGCATCCCCATTAAAACAGTCTCCTAGCCCTGGCTGATGTGGCTCAGTGAATAGGCACCAGCCTGCAAACCCAAAGGTCACTGGTTCAGTTCCCCGTCAGGGTACATAACCAGGTTGCAAACCAGGTTGCAAGCCAGGTCTCCAGCCAGGCCTGTAACCAGGTCTGTAGCTGGAGGCAGGTGAAAGGCAACCAGACATGGATGCTTCTCTCCCTTTCTTCCTCCTTCCCTGACCTTCTCTCAGAAAATAATGAATAAAGTCTTTAAAAAAAAGAAAAGAAAAGAAAGATGAAACGGTCTCCTGAAGCTGGGTAACTGGTATACTCAATAAATGCTCATCAAACTGACCAGAACAGACTCCACGGCTCTACATACCAAGGCATGGGCAGTAAGAAAAGCGAATCTGATATTTTAGCGCAAGAAGGTAAATGCAGCCTCACGAGTACCACCCATTCTTGGAAGAGGGAAAATCAGGACTGAAATGTGGTAACTGGACTACACAGGAAAGGATATGACATGTGGGTTAATGCATGGCTTGGAGTTTGAGCCCTGGCTGCCCCACTTCCTGGCTGCTGTGTGACCTGCAGCCTCAGTTTTGTTACCAATAACATGGAGGGAACTAACCTTGCAGGGTTAGTTACAAAGCACAAGGGTTAAATGGAATAATCTACGTGAAGTGTAAAACAGTGAATATTCAGCTAATGTTATACTTGTTTTTGTTCCTAATAAGTGGATTTTGTAGAAAAGAGTGAGGAACAAATAAGAAGAAACAATAGTCATAGTATATTGAGAGCATGGGACAAATGTCCAGGTCAGACCAAAAAATGCAGGGCAGAAGTGACCAACCAAAGGTTTTAAAATTTTTAATTAGCTTCTGTACTTGTAAATGGAGCAACTTCACATTAAACAAAAGAAAGCCAGAGTTCTGACTTATCTTGAGAAACTGGAGCAGCTGGCAGTCCCGGGCTCTTATTTCCCCATGGCAACAGCTCTCCGAGTTTCTGAGGTAACTGCTCACTTTAAATGGACCCGTGCATGGTCTCCAGCGCACTACAGCCACTCCACTGCCTGTACTTTGCCCACTTCATGCTGGAGGAGTTGGAGTGCATGAACCTCTGTCACAGGCAATGTCTTTACAATACCAGTACAGTGCATTCTTACATGCACTTCTCTGCTCAAGAACCTACTATAGCTCCCCAGTGCTTCCACCAGCAAACTCAAACTCTGTCACCTCCTCCATCGGGAATCCTTCCGGCCTCACTTCCCATGACTCCCCGTTACACCCAGACAGACTGCCCAGTGCTCCCCTCACACCCTAGCTCATCCCTGCTATGGGGCCTCTTCCTCTTGTCTGTCCACCAGAAGCCCCCCACCTGCCAAGCCCTAGCTCATGTCCAATCTCCCTCATGAGCTTCTCCCCCTCTACAGCCTGGAGTGGTCTCCCTTCCTCAGACTTGCGCAGCCCCAGGAGCAGGAGCAACAATTATTCCAGTGCAGTTGGGTGTTCTCAGTCTTTTCCCCTGAATAGAAATGTGTCCTTTCCCACTCAGTTATCTCCTTTCCTCCTGCCTTCTGGGGTCCCCATTTTTGTTGGCTCTACCCCTGGATGTTTGTGATTTAAAACAAAACCAGAATGGGGTGGGGTAAGTGGGGCGAGAGATATGGGCCATTAGGGGAAAGGAGGAGAAAACTAGAGCAACCCGTGGCTGGGCAGCTGGCAGGAGGGAGGCAGGGGCTGGAGCGGACGGGAGGAGCAAGGCCAGGACGGGAGTGTCGCAGCCTGGTGCTTCCACCTGCGCTCAGACCCACACCACTCAGCCTCCGTGGTCTGCGGTCCCCTGCGGCAACCCCACCTTCCACAGGAGACTGGAGGCTCACAGGGGCTGACACCTTACTTAGTGCTCCTTTATCTCCCTCAGGGCTCAGGGACTGCACAGGTGCCTGCAGGGTGACTGGCCTCAGTGTCCTCGAGTGTCCTCAGGTGAATGACCTGAATAAGATGTTGGGCATCAAGAACGTGGGCTCTTAGATTTCACCGTCTGGTAGAAGTGTGATGAGATCAGATAGCAATGTGGCTTTGCGTCCCAGCCGATAACGGGAGGACACTCTGGCCCAGAGGAGAGGGGATCTCAAGCGTAAGCCTCCTGCACCACCATCCCCGGAGGGGCAGGGGAAAGGCATGGCCCACCCCTAAAGGGCCTGGTTCAACTGCGCTGCCGTAGGTCCAAGAATCTGCTTTCCTAACAACTTCCCATGAGCTGCTGCTGCTGCTGAGGGGTGTGGGCCACACTTGGAGAAACCCTGCTCTGGAGTCCAAGGCTGAGGTCCTCAAAGCCACATTGCCCAGCCCTTCCCAGCTGTCCTTTACTAACAGGTGGCTCCCCCTTCCCGGCCTTTACAGGGACTGTAGGCGCCCATGGCATAGTGGAGCATGCCCCCTTGTGGCTGACATGGAAAATTACCTGCACTATAATACATTTTCTTATCTTAACAAGGTTTGCAAAACTCACCTCACAGAAGGTCCAGGGAAACCTGAGATGTCATCATTCACCAGATCTGGTTCAGATGTAGACTGGGGGTCAAGGGTCCGTTCAGGTCAAATATTTGGCCCTAAGGTGCCTGGGACAGTAGAAATGATTTATTCTCATGGTTTGGGGACTTTACAGGATGAGAAGTGTTTTAGAAAAATAAAACTGAATTATCCACCAGCTTCTCTGTTGGAAACATTGCCTTTGTAATATGAGTTGTAACTGAACGATTTCAACACTATGGTCTAGTACAAAAGCACTCTAGCACCCAATGCTGTTGTCCCTTGATTGGAGCAAGGGTACAACTTTCCAGCTTTTAGCAGGTGTCACAATAACGTCATGGGTTTTGCTGCCACCTACTGCTCAGAGCTGGTCAGAGCTGGAATGTGCAGGAATGTGCAGGAGTTGGTAACTAGGAAGTCAGTGGCTTCTCACACTTGAGTGTCCTAGAATCACCTGGAGGGCTTGTTTAAACCAGACTTTTTTTTTTTTTTTTCTTTTTAAGATTTTATTACTTTAGAGACAGGGGAAGAGAAGGAGAGAGACATCATTGTGTGGTTGCCTTTCACCTGCCTCCAGCTGGGGACCTGGCTGGAGACCTGGCTTGCAACCTGGTTATGTACCCTGGCTGGGAATCGAACCAGCGACCTTTAGGTTCACAGGCCAGCACCTTATCCACTGTGCCACCAGCCCGGGTTTAAACCACAGACCTCCAAGCGCCACCCCTAGAGGTTCTGATTCAGCAGGATTGGGGTGGGACCTAAGAACATGCTTTTCTAACAACTTTCTGGGCAATGCTGATACTGCTGGTTGGGGGTATGCCATTTCAAAGAGCATGTGCCATCCATGGCACCTGAATAGTGCCTTGTATTGCACATTTCTGGAGCTTAGTTATTAACCAGTTCAAAGTCTGCAAGTCACCAAGAACTTCTTCTACTTTAGGTTTTCTCCACTTGGGCACTACTTACTGAAATTTTGACCTGTTAATTCTTTGCAGTGAGGTCAGAGTGGGGGGGAGGGGGGGCTGCCCTGCACACTGTTGGATGTTTAGCAGCATTCTTGGCTTCTACCCACTAGCTGCCAGTAACAACCCTCCCCCCCAGGTGTATACAAACATGTCTCAAAAATCAGCAGATGGCCCTGGAGGCACAACTGCCCATAGCTGAGAACTGCTGCTCCCAAAGGTGGGCAGACTTTCCTTTGCTGTTGAGCATCCCCTTAACTACATAACAATACTGACATACAGAATGCCCCCAGCTCTTTGTGTTTTAATAACAACAGGGGAAAAAAAAAAAAAAAAAACAGCTTACACTTGTTGAATGCCTACTATGTGCAAGGTACTCTACTAATGCTTTTTAATTACTTCAATTCTCACAACCTCTGTTTTACTGATGAGCAAACCAAAACTTTGTCAGGTAACATAACTTGTTCAAGGTCATGGTCAAGACTGATTAGATCTGGGAGGGGCAAGGGGAATGTGGGTTGTCTGTACCAGTGCAGCCCAACAAAAATAGAAAGCAAATCTCAAATATGACCCATATGTATAATTTTACATTTTCTAGAAGCTTCATTAAAAAGTAAAATTAAAAACCTTAGATTTATTTTAGCGTTTAACCCAATATTTAGCCAAACTGTTATTTTAACGTATAATCAGTATTTTAAAAATTGACATAATTGACATTTTAAAAATTTAGTCTTTGAAATCTGTGTGCATTTTACACTTACAGCATATTTTAATTCCCATTAGCAAAACATCTGGCGCTCAAGAGCCACGTGTGCTATGGGCTGCCTCTCGGGAGAGCTCTGGTCAGGCTGCCTCTGCTCAAGGGCCTTCCAGCCTTTGTTGGTGGAACAGCATGTGCTAATTCTACTTGTCTCCTTCCATTTCCACCTGCATTTCAGCCATTTTATCAGACTCTCACACCTATTCATGTCCTCTGTAATCTAGTCTTGGAATATTTCTGCTTATTTTAAAATGAGGTCTACCCATCACCACCACCCAAACCACTGAAAAAAAATTTTTTTTTAATTACCCTGGCTGGTAGCACAGTGGACAAGGAGCCAGCCTGCGAACCCAAAGGTCACTGGTTCGATTCCCCAGCCAGGGCACATAACCAGGTTGCAAGCCAGGTCCCCAGCCAGGTCCTTAGCTGGAGGCAGGTGAAAGGCAACCATACACTGATGTCTCTCCCCTCTCTGACTCTCTCCCTTCCCCTCCCTCTAAAAATAATGAATAAAAAATATTTTTAAAAATTTAATTAAAAATAAACAAATAAAATAAAACCAGGTCTACAGTTTTATAAAATTCATCACACAGACACCTCACCTGGTGGCCAGACTGGTGACCATCATCTCATTTTAGTTGTTTTCCCACATGGATTCAACCTTGTCCGTACCCCTTCTGATGATTCTCCCTGGTGTTCCTCATGTTGTCCTTATGGCAGGTTTCTGATTAAGAAACCAATCATTCTTGAGAGAATTTTGCAATAAACCTTTCACCTTACCACATTTGTTCATTCAAGCTTTACAGGTATAAAAATCAAGAAAAACTTAAATACTAAAATCTACTCATACCAATAAAAGGTAAAAATGAGACCTATTCCTTATAAAACGCTTTCTGTGCTTAGCTCATGACACACATTATCTTATCCATTTCTCCTCATAGTCCTATGAGGTAGGCACTATTATAATTGCTATTTTTAGAGGCAAGGTGAGGTGAGGCAGAAGAGTAAGTTTAAGTAAGTTGCCCAAGGTATCCCAGCTAGCAACTGCTGACCTGGGAATAGCATTGAGGTCTGATCATAGAATTGACCTGCTAACTTCCATGCTCCACTGTCTGAAAAATCATTAGCACATGTTTGTAAGGATGTGGTTTCAGAAATTATATACCTTCACCAGGATACCATATGCCTCCTTTTTAAAAAAATCTTAATCCAACAGCATTCCTTCACCGAGAGAGAGAGAGAGAGAGAGAGAGAGAGAGAGAGAGAGAGAGAGAATGAATCATCAATTGGTTGCTTCCTGTATGCACCCTGACCAGGGATTGACCCCTGCAACCTAGGTATGTGCCCGAACCTGGAATCAAGCCCTATGACCTTTTGGTCTATAGGAAAATACTCCAACCAAGTGAGCCACACTGGCCAGGACCTGTATATATTCTTGATGTTCTAGAGATTGCCTCTGGAGCAAGCTACCCCAGCTTCTCAGGGTTCCTGGCTCTTACCTTGAACAGGGTGCGGGAATCAGGTCTGGCAGGAGCTCCAAGCAGCAGGCCAGCAAGGTCACATCAGAACCTGGAGCCAGGTGAGCAGCGGGACGGAGGCCAGCCCCATGGGTTTAGGAGTCAGTGGGTTGGGGAGGTAGAAGCAGAGTGAAGATGAACTTCCAGGGGAAGCAGCAGGAGAGGTGGTGGTGAAAGACAGCCGGGGCTGAGCAGGGGCTTCTGCTGTGCAGTTTTGTTCTGTTAAAGACTTGCAATACTAGCCCTGGCTGGTGGCTCAGTGGATAAGGCGCCAACCTGCAAAACCAAAGGTCGCTGGTTCGATTCCCAGCCAGGGCACATAACCAGGTTGCAAGCCAGGCCTCCAGCCAGGTCTGGTTGGAGGCAGGTGAAAGGCAACCATACATTGATGTCCCTCTCCCTCTCTGCCTCTCTCCCGTTCCCTCTCTAAAGATAATAAATAAAATCTTAAAAAAAAAAAAAAAAAAAAAGACTTGCAATACGGATGAGGGGAGTGCAGGGGGAGGTGAAAGAGTTGAAGACACAGGAGAGCCTGGAAAAGGAGTAGATGCAAATCAGCAAAGGCCCTAAAGAGTTTGGACAGGGAGGGATCTGAAGCCTGTGTTTGGGTAACATGTTTGCTGGGTTTGATGCCAAATCCTTAGACCTGCTTCACTTTATCACCTCCTACCATCACTGCCTGGTAGTCCACCGCCGTCCAAGTTCCCACAGCTAAGTGGCTTTGGAAGTTAGTGCTTATAGCCAGAAACATTTTCTCCCCACTAGGCATAGCTGTGTATCCTTCTTCATTGAGGAAATACAAAACACATGGTTTGATGCAAGGGAAACTAAGTCTGTCTTCACCTAAAATAGCTCTCCCCAGCCTGCTGCAAGTCCCTGAAATATCACACCATTTGGACCACCCTCCTCAAGTGTCCGTTAAGACACAAACAGGTCAAACCCATCTTAAGAAGAGCAGCTGCGCTCACAGCTGCATGCTCACAGTGGCCAAAAGGTGGGAGCAACCCAAGGGTGAAGGATGAATGGTAAACAAAAGCTCGTATGGTCATGCCATGGAGTGTTATTCAGCCTTGAAAAGGAAGTTCTGACAACTCCTACAACGTGGCTAAACCTTAAGGACATTGTGCTAGGTGAAATACGCCAGTCACCAACACAGAATACTGTCTGATGCCACCCAGGGGAGGTACCTAGTGTGGCCACATTCATGTAGACAGAGGGCAGGAGGACGGTTGCCCAGGGCTGGGGCAGTTTTGCAAGATGCAAGAGCTCTGGAGATGGACGGAGGTGATGGCAGCACAACTGTGTGAATGTGCTTAATGCCACTGACCTGTGCCCTTGGAAATGGTTATGATGGTAAATTTTATGCTATGTGTATCTTACCACAATTAAAAAAGAAGACCAGCCTGGCTGGTGGCATAACAGATAAGGCACCAGCCTGTGAACCCAAAGGTCACTGGTTCGATTCCCAGCCAGGGCACATAACCAGGTTGCAAGCCAGATCTCCAGCCAGGTCCATAGCTGCAGGCAGGTGAAAGGCAACCATACATTGATGTTTCTCTCCCTCTCTGCCCACCCCCCCATGAAAAGTAATAAATAAAAAATCTTTAAAAAGAAGCCCAGGTCATTCCATTTCAAAGGGGCTACTTGGTCACTTGCTCCCACCTATGATGATTAGTTTGGCTCTCCTTTGCTTTTCTGTACCAGGAGTTGGGACCTGGGAGACTGAACGACAGAGGTGACAGTCTTGAGGACAGTGACTGCTGGGCTCCAGGATGTGCTTTGAGAAAGGCCAGAAGCCGAGTTCCTACCCTGACCTAAGGGAGGCACCCTGCAGGCTCCTCAGGAGCCGGAGAATGGAAGGAAGGAAACTACCAGGCGAGTTGGGAGCTTGCAACCCTACCAAGAACTGCTAGACCAGAGGCCCCTCCCCGAAGTAATAAGGCCACACACTTATTTTAACTGATTGGCCCCCAGGACTCTGCGACACTGGCTGGCTGGTTCAGAAAACCTCCCAGATCTCTCCTCTCACAAGCTGGCCCAACACCTAGTCTCAAAGCCAAGGGCAGGTGTACAGATGAGGCCACACCTACAACCTACAACCTGGGGAGGGAGCCCAGGGGGGGCATCTCCTCCACTCCCAGACTTCAGGGAATAAACTCATCTTGGTCAGAGAAAGGCAGCATTTTAAACCTCTTTCATTAATGAGACATAACTGTTTTACTAGGATGGAGATACTCGAGGAAGAAATGCATTTCAACATTCATTTCCATGAATCTCTAGCTTGAGGCCCTAGCTTAACAGACGCTATTTTTATCAAATACTTTCTATTCTGTGACGGGCTTTGCCAGCTTTCTATTATTATTAGGTACATCAGGATACATTTGATTTCTCTTCCTTCTGACTTCGCCCTCCCGTTTGTGGTTTGTGGGAGAGGTGGTGGTGTGGGCAGGGGTCCCTGTCCTTTCACTTACGTAGAGTGTAAGTGACAGCCCTTTGAAAACTCACCTTGGGGCCACAACATCCAGAAATGGGCTTCTGTCTCCTTTACAAATGACGTCTCCTCCTGGCGAGGCCCCGTCCCAGATGGCAGAGCTGATGCGACAGGAAAAAATACAGACTTTAGAGCATTTGCCGCATTGTTCTTCCCTACCCCCACTTCCTGCTGAAGGAGGGTTTAGCCTTGGCAGCGGATTCGGAAGCCTCCCAGCACAGAAGAGAGAAAAGCGTGGGAAGGGATTCTGAACTGTGCAGTGCTGCGGGCAGGCGGGCTTGGTGGGTCCCCTGCGGAAAAGGCAGGGCGTCACCTCCTAAAGCCGAATAGACTAGGTGAGAGGCAGGAGAGCCAGGGACGGGTTGAACGTAGGGAAATTCAAGAGATCGACTGAGGGGATGGAATAGCTGCTGAGCCATCACGAGGAAGATTTGAGAAGAGAACAGGGGAGATTTTTCAGAAATGTCATTGGTAGTATGAATGAAACCCATCCTTCCCCTTGGCATTTTAAAGAGATTTCAGTAAAGACATAAATTGGTCTCAAAGCTATTTTTGTATGAGGGACTGACTGGGTTTATTCAAAGCGGCCCGAGCTACTGGGGCCTGAGGTTCCCAATGAAGGAGAACCAACCTTCACCCTCCTTTCCCGTCCGCAGACTGGAGCCCAGACTGGTGTCCCAGCGGCTGCGTTTAGACTGCACATCTGTCTTGTTTCGTTTGCTGAGAGTAAATGTTTTTAAAGCGACTCTTGAAAATTGGAATTTTACATGTAAAAAGCCTGTATTTCCTACTTCTCCTTAAAACAACAACAACAACAACAACAACAAAACAAAACGGAAAATCTGGTAGCATGAGACTCTCCTTCTCATGAGGCAAAAATAGGCTGGTGCTGTGGTTCACTCTGCACCCACCACTCCCACGAGGTGTGCACCGCACGCACACCGGGCCCGCTTCCTACATCGGTGTTTCCCACCATCTGCTAACGGCAGACCAGACCATTAGGGTTTGCTCTCCTGCTGAGGACAATGAGAAAAGCTGGGCAGAAAATTAAAATCAGCCTGAAGGCATCGAAAAGTTAAAAAGATGATGAAAAGTTGCCAAACAAACCAAGATGGGGGGTGGGGGGGAATGGACACTCAGGGAGGCAAGGCCAGCAACCGGGGCCTTTTTCCCCCTGGGACTTCTGCGGCTTCTGCAGGGACAGCTAAGAAGCCGAGAGCCTGCAGTGCTGGAAACAGCCTAAGTGCCCATCAGTGGACGAGCGGATCCAAAAACTGTGGTACATTTACGCAATGGAATACTACACAGCAGGAAGAAAGAAGGAACTCCTACCTTTTTCGACAGCATGGATGGAACTGGAGAGTATTATGCTTAGTGAAATAAGCCAGATGGCTTTTGATCTCACCTAATAGAAGAACCTAATGAACAAAACAAACAAATGAGCAAAACAGAATCAGAGGCATGGAAACAAGGAACAGACTGACAGTGACCAGAGGGGACGGGAGAGGGGAAGAAGGGGAAGGGACTAGTCAAGGAACATGTATGAATGACTCATGGACATGGACAACAGGGTAGGGGCTGACTGTGGGTGTGGGGGTGCAGGGCAGTGGAGACCAACAGGGAGAAAATTGGGACAATTGTAATAGAACAACAATTTTTTAAGTTATATTTAAATTTTTTTTTTTAAAGATGAGGCTAAAACATCACTTAGTTTCATGTGCCTCAGTGGACAAATGTTGGAATCTAGTGCCCACCAAAAGAGGGGGGCCTGTAATTTGGGGATTATTTAAAACCACAGTATAACCCAATCTATCCTAATACCAATACAAAAAGAGAAGGACCTTTTCTCCAGCCACTGAGGTGATCCTGTTTTGAAAGAGTGGTGAGTTCTGGTTAGTTCACTGTGGCTGAAGCTCCAGGGGGGTGAGGTGGACATAGCACTGGGACAGGGAGAGCAAGTCCCAAGAAGACCTCGTGAAGACTAGGTCATCGTACAGCTGTGCCATAATTAAGTAACCACTCCCCTGTTAACAGACATTTAGGCTCTTTTCACTATTACAAACAATGCCTTGGCGACCGTCTTGCAAATAGTATTCAGACATTTTAATGTCTCTTTTCTAAGACCAGTTTTACCACCATTCAAATGGTGGAAATTTTAGGCTGTTAATAGAAATGCAACCAGGTGGGCCATTTGAGGTGATGATTTTGGTTAGGGGCTGCCTGGGATGGCTGGATTGTGTCCAGGATAATGTCTTAAACACACTGGACACTGAATGAATGAATGAATGAAGGAATGAATGAATGAACAAATCCACTTTACTGTAAACACTTGTTGGGCCTGTTCTGCCCTCACTTATAACAGGATTTTTCTTAACCTAAGCACTATTCATTTAGTGTTGTGAGGCTGTCCTGTAAGTAGTAGAATGTTTAGCAACATCCTGTCCTTAACTTAGTAGATGCCACGAGTACAATCCCAGTGGCAGCAATAAAAATGTCTCCAGAAACTGCCAAGCGTCTCCTGAGGAAACATTGCTACTGGTTGAGAACCACTGACTTATAATATGGGTCGTATCTGTATAACGGCAAAGACCCCTTTTTAAAACAACTGACTACAAAGTGTGATCCTATTTCTACTCACTCCTCCCATATTAAAGTAGCCTTCCTTCCTGGGTTTTCACAGTCCTTTCACAGAGATTCCTGGATACCTTATTCTTGGTCCAGACTTCATTTCTCTGAGGCCACCGTTCACCTTCCCCATGAATTAGATCAGTCCTCATCATACATTGTCAATCCCAAAGGATACATTCTCCCATTACCAAATACAACTTCTCAGAAGTACTTATCAAAGTTGAACTCTTACATTTATTTGAATAATTATTAAATTAGTATGTGTCTCTCACTCTCCTCCCACAAGTAAGAATTTAGTATGTAAGATAATCAGTTTTTGTTCACCATATTTATATCTAATGCCTGAAACAGTGCCTGATACATATTAGGTGCTCAATAGGTACTGGATGGATGGATGGGTGACAGCCTGTTTTTAGTCAGCAGTAGCCAGCCCTGGGGTACAGCAGTCTTTACCCATTTTTGCTCCTGAGCCTTTTAAAATATACGTATATTTTTGTTTCTTTTCTTTTTTACCAAAGATTTTACTTATTATTTTTAGAGAGGGGGGAAAGGAGAGAGGAAGAGAGGGAGAGAGACATCAGTGTATGGTTGCCTTTCACCTGCCTCCAGCTACAGACCTGGCTGGAGACCTGGCTTGCAACATGGTGCCCTGGCTGGGAATTGAACCAGTGACCTTTGGGTTCACAGGCCGGTGCCTTATCCACTGTGCCACCAGCCAGGGCTTAAAAAATATATATATATTTTAAAACCTTATTTTTGCTTTTAAAGGGGAAGTAAGGGGAAAAGAGAGGGAGAGAAACATCAGTGTGTGAGAGATACACAGGTGGGTTGCCTCTCCCACACCCCAACTGGGGACCTGGCCTGCAATCCAGGCATGTGCCCTGACTGAGAATCAAATCTGTGACCTTCTGGTTCACAGGCTGGCACTCAATCTGCTGAGCCACACCAGCTAGGGCTAAATTATTTTTGAAAAATAATGTTACCTATACCCACATTTCAAAGTTGATATGTTAAATATTCATTAAGTCCATATGGATTCAAGATAATAACTTCCAGCATATTGTAAATTGGAATTTAAAAATTTAGCTGACAATATTCTTTACAATTTGCCTTCACAGTACTGTCCTTCACATTCAAGGGATGGAAGAAACAAAATCATTAAATTAAAAAATTCCTTAATTAACTAACTATTAAAGGAAGCTGAATTAAATTATATTCAAGGAAACTCCCCGTTCGGGGATCTGGGCCTGGAGAGTTTTACATTTGGCGTAATGGTACCTTAGTAAGACCTGTGAGGAGGAGGGGCATGCCTTCCAGTAAGGGAAGGATTATTATGAACCCAGACATATTCTCAAGCAAATCAGTTTGAGGGAAGACCCCTTATAGAAATTGAGAACGTAGAAATTGATTCTATTAAATGAATCTTTGGTGTGACCCTGGGAAGGATCCTGGGGGTACTGAAGCCCGGTGGCCTGCAGAGAGCAGTGTTGGACAAGCTGTTGGGCACCATCCCCGGTTCTCCTCTAGACGAGCAAAGAAAGGCCCATTCCATTTGAGGGCAGCAGGGAGTCTGGTGGGTGGGGTAGGGGCTGGGCGGCCCAGCCCTGCGCCCTCTGGTGTGTGTTGTTTGCACAGTGAATTATTCGCAGGAAACGCCCCAAGCGGAAAGGAGGGCAGAAACTCCCCATCAGGTACCTAGAATCACAGCCTGGGACTGTAAACAGATGAAAACCCCATTTATTCTTTCTTCCCTGCAAAAACTGAGTCTGGGGAAAAAAACCAAAAAACTGAAGGTTGAAGTCATGGAACTGAATCAACTGGGAGGTTTTTGTTTTCCCTCTTATGAAATGAAAATAACAGTAACGTCTCAATAACTGATGGCTTCAGGACGCAGTGAGCAAAGGAGCCAAATGATCCCACTCTGGAGGCAGGCGGGGTGGCTGGGGGGTCTGTCCTTAGCTAGTTCCCCTTGGCAGCCAGCCTCTGCCTTCCTGGACACCAGCCAGAACAAGGTGACATTCCTCAGGGGGCTGCCTTGCGGGGAAGAGGGACAGTGCAGGAACAGTGTTCAGCATGTAAAGGACAGCCAGAGCTCCGTAAGTGACAGAGACAACAGTGAAGAAGGTGGTACTGAATTCCTTTTGTCAGGCAGGAATGTCACCAAACTCACCATTCAAGTCTGAAGAGGAAGAACTGGAGGTGAAAAAAAAAAAAAAAATCAAGCTATTTAATAAAGGTTTTAAGTTTCACAAGCCTGTGAGGTAGAAGCAGAAATAGCCGGAGGAAGTAGGCAGATTCCATGCAATTCAATGTTAGAGTCTGGCGCCTTGACGTGGTGTCTCCTGGGGTTGGGGTTCCACCCCCATAGTGACGAGAGGGCCGGTATGTCTAAACTAGTGTGTGACAGCCGTATGTATGTGGACAATATGATGTGTCCACCGGTCTCAGACATAAAAGCATTGACTTTGTTCATTGCATTTACCCTCTGTGAAACCTTGAAAAGTGGGGATGAACTAACATGGAAATAAATGAGTAATTTGAACTAATTGCTTGAGTGTATTCAAAGTAAAGCTCCAAGCAAGCCCCCTGCCCTTCTGCCTTACACATGGGGAAAGGTACCAGGGGAACTAGCTCAGAAAGGCATAGACACAACTTGGAAGAGATAATTGTCCTTTCACCTGGCAGCTGTCCAGCCTCCGGAATAGCTTTTGTGTCCAGTCCCAACATAAGATCAAATGGGAGGGGGAGAAATAAACATGCAAGTGTTGGTCTTTGGGCTTCCCATGGGTACACCAGCACCAGCCGAGCGACAGGCAGCCCAAGACAGTAGCTGCAGGACCACTCTGGGGTCTCCTCCCTAGGCTCCAAGGCTGGGGAAGCCACCTGCACCAGGGTGGGGGTAGTGTGTGACTGGCACCCAGCCCTTCTCCTGGGGCTCCCTTGAGCTCCATGCACACCAGAGAGGGAACCAGTGGGAGAGGACAAGCAGATCTAGCAGCCTATGGGGGGATCTTCCTTATGTTGAAGGACACTCCCTCTGAGGGGGGAAAGGAACTCCCTCCTGCAGCGTCTGCCTGCAGCGGTCCTGGCAGGACAGCGTGTATGCTGTAGGCTGTTGTGGCTGCCTGGCCACAGAAAGAGCGATCCCGGGAGCCAAAGCAAAGAGGTGAGTACTCCGCTTCTCCAAGGGGCTCAGACTGCTCTGAACTCTCTGCCTGGCTGCAGGCTTGCACGCAGGGTGAATGCTCCCCCTCCTCTTCTCCCTGATCTGAGCTTCTGTGGCTTGAGTCTCTGTGAAGGATGCTAGAGTACATTTTCCTGCACTCCCGTGTCTCATTCAGAGGCCCCATTGGCTCCCAGAAAGAATGGAGTAGGTCTAGTCCTTAGCAGGGAAGCAGGAAGTGATTCCTACCAAGTGAGTTATCTTTGCTGAGATCCAAGAAGACGTTTCACAGGAAATCGTTAGACAAATCCCATTACGGTAGAGCTAATGCTTAGGTCTTAAAAGCCCCCTGCATGAAGTAGGAAATGCAAGGATGCCAGCTGATTCTTGGTAATTTGGCTAAAGAGGAAAAAACAGAAATGGGGTTTGCAGAGCTTCCTTTCCCCTCAGCCCCTTCTGCACCTCTTCCTGACTTCTTAGAGCCCAGCAAAATGTTCTGAACAGATCCAAGAACTCCTTTCCTTGGCTAAGAACAAGAGGAACAAAATCAAGGAAGGGGCTGGGGAGAGTGGCTCTGTAAGTAGAGTTAAGGCACAAAGAAGAGCAACATCTTTGGCAGTCTTGGCTTCTTCCAATATCACTGCAACCCCAACAGTGTCTATTTGGGGACATGTGTCAAGGTCTCCATCACTTGCAGGCATGTGCCATTATTCCTTGACACGCAACACCCTGCGACTATGGACTGCAAATATCTCTGCTAAGAATAAGCCAACAAAATGCTGGTGGGAATAAGACAACTACTGGAGTACGTCAGGACTGTTTTAGTAATGATGGTCTGAAACCCATTTGTAGGGATGTAGGCAGAACAAAAAGGAAACTTTCCCCTCATGCTACTAGAACGTCCAGGGCTTTGACATGGTCAGATCCAGCTGTGCAGACAATGGCATCTTGACTCTGCCTTTCCCCATTTCTTGGCCTCACATCCCCGTATCCTATTCCCAGGAGGACTTAGCTATCATGGTGGCAGATGGCTGGCGGCCACAACCAGGCTGACATCCACTGGCACAGTCTCAGGGCCAAATATCACTGAATCAATGTGCGTATTGTGCCCATCCCTCCCTGGGGCTGTAGTCATCACCATCCAAACACCACATGGACTGAGGGCAATGAAGGGCTGGTCCCCAAACATGATCAAGGTGCCAGTCCCGGGAGAAGGACTGGGTGCAGGATGGCCCAGGCCACGTCAAAGCTCCTCCAACATAACACCTCCTCCTCGTCTCTCTGACAGCCCATGCGGATTCATGAGTGACAGGGGTTGCATAGTAAAAATAACTATTAGAACAGGTGACTAAAAGACCCTGTGGCATGTCAAGGGTTTCTAGAGACCCTTGACTGTGGGGAAGCACCAGAGGACTGACGCTGGCTCAGTCCCCAGCCTCGCCACCACTCCAGACCCAGGAGACATGAGCCCTCACACAGGTCTCCCCACCCCCACTCCCCACTCCTGTCACCCTCGGCTCTGCTGATGTGACTTCTATCTTGCCTTCCAAGGGCCAGCTTCAGTGTTGCCACCCCTCTGAGGCCTCCTCTGGCCTGTCCAGCCTTTTCTGCTGTCCCCCACCCTGATGACAGGTGGCACTGACTGTGAAGTTCTTTAAGAACTTCATGTATCTTAGTTTCTCTTCCTGATTTGAATTTTACATTTCCAGGGAAAATTAAATTTTAGCTCCAGCCCTCTCTGTGCTATATAACACACAGTAGGTGCCTCATTAAGTGTTTCCAATGAATACAGAAAAGAAAAAAAAAAAAAAAAACATCCTCAGAAAATGGCTTAAAGAGGATGGCTAGATCGAGGTCCTTAATTCTGATTTTAACAGTAGTATAATAACTGCAGCAAATATTGATTGAACTCTGAATGTATGTTGGAGCCCTTACAAGCATTGTGTCAGGCAATCCTCAAAGACACTATGGGACAATTACTACTATTATTCCCATTTAATAGATAGGAAAACTGAGTCTGAGAGAACTGACTTGTCCTAGACCATACAGCCTGTAAGTGGTGACATGGGTATTAGAGCCTAGGCATGCCTGCCATCTCATTTCCGATTAGTCATTTACATGCTTCTCACTGGAGTTTTCTGCTGCCTGATTTTAAACAGCCAGAGGGACAGGTGATTGGTCAGGAAGCACGAGGAAACTCAGACATTTTGGACCCTTATCCTGCCACCTGTACCCTCAGACTGTCTACAAGGGTGTCCAATGGGGAGGAGTCACACTCCTACCCCAGAGCCAGCAAGAATGTCAGAGCACAGGGATTATGCCAAGGAGGTGCCTCAGGGGTCTCTGGAGAGCAAGGTGCTTTCTGATTAAATGAGGGTAGAGTGGTGGGGAAGCCCTTGGCCTGAGGGCATCTGGTTTCTGTGATGTACACGAACCTCTTCTTATGGGTGAGAACCTTCCCAAGCTCAGGCTCTACTTGAGTGATGTCATGAATCTGCACAATATCCCGAGCGCTTGTGTTCTCACAACTGAGGAGCCAAGAGACCGGGTCACATCGCAGACCACACCAAGGCAGAGAAGGGCCCTTGTTCCCCCAAAGGGGCACAGATGAGCTCTGGGGCCTTTAGGATCCAGGCTTGCTTGCTCCCCCATGAAGTTATAATTTTCAAAAAATTAAAACCAACAGAGTTAGGTAGGCTGAGCCAAATTCTTTGGGTAAATCTTTAAGAGGAAAACGCTATTGAACGTAAGAGAAAGGAAAACACGTCCATGTAAAAACACATACACAAATGTTCACAGCAGCACTATCCACAACAGCCAAACAGAAGAAACACACCAAATGTCTGTAAGCTGAGGAGTGGGTAATAAAATGTGGCCTGTCCACGCAAGGAAATACTAACGATAAAACAGAAGGACATTCCCATACCTGTTACAAAAGACGCACCTCAAAGACTTTATGCTTTTTAAGGGGGGGAAAACAACCACATACACTGTGATTTCAGTTATAAAAAATGGCCAGAACATACAAATCTATAAAGACAGAAAGTAGATTAACAGTTGCCCAGGTCTGGCTAGAGGGAAGGTCGGGGAGTGACTGCTAATGTGCATGTGGTTTCTTTTGGGGACAACAAAAACCCTCTAAAATTAGATAGTGGTAAGCATTCTGCAGCTTTGTAAATACACTAAAACCACTTACTTGTGTAGTTTAAGTGGGTAAACTACATGGTAAATGAATTATATCTCAAGAAAGTTGTTAAAAACCCCAAACCATGGCTAATGAGATAATGAACCCAGAGACAGGGCTTTGATGAAAGGTGTGGTCTCACCCTGTCTGCGCTGATGAGCTGATGTCTTGACTCAGTGAGTTGGCCACAGGCCATCCAGACACTTCAAGTAGAAAAAACATAGATGGAAAAAGTATAGATGAGAATATGGAAAAGGTAACAGCCATAGATGTCTCCACAGTGTCAACCAGGAGGAGTCTTTCCATCTTCTTTGTACAGATCATTTAAAATTTTATGGCATCAATCTCACTATTCTATTTTCATTTCTGGGTTTCCAATCTCACTTCCAAAATTGTTCCCCATCCTAAGATTATAAATCTGAGTAACAAATTATTTCCTCTAATGCTTTTCGGCAATATTTTCCTCTAAGGTTTGTCTTCCTATATTTAAAGCTCCAATTTCTCAGGACTTTAAGCAACAAACTGGGGATTGAGGTTTTTTTGTTTATTTGTTTGTTTTTTTTCCCCCAATGATTAGATCAGGATTTTAAAATTTAGGATTAAAATGGACTTGGGGGTATCTTATAACTTCCTGAAATTAAATGTAAAAAAAAAAAAATATGTGTGTATGAGAGAGAGAGAGAGAGAGAGAGAGAGAGAGAGAGAGAGAGCTTATACACAGGGAACAGGGTTATAAATCTTACCAGATTCTCAAGGGGTTTCTGTGATTCATAAAAGGCCACTGGGCAGTCTACATTTCATAAACTGGGGTCCAGGCAGACAAGCTGTGTACATTCCAATGCACTGACACATAATCCGAGCCAACAGGACCACTGTCACACCTGAGTGATGACTTCTGGGGAAAGTTCTTTGTCACATGTCAAGTGAGAGTCACACCACCTTTCACTTTGACATTTTACTGACTCTCACTGGCTCCCCATGGACCTGTAACACTGTGGGTTTTTAATCATCTGTTGACAACTCAATGGAGCTAAAAAAAAAAAAAAAAAAGACCTGGGGATCCTCCAATCACAAAGAATTTAAGGAGGCTCACAGTGCTATCAGTATAGATAAACAAGACAGTGGAAATAAAACTGCCACTACAAAGAAGGTGGCAGGTCTTATGTGCAGACTCGTGCACTCGTGTGATGACCGCGCCTCTGCAGCACCCAGCGTGTGCCAGGCATCATCTGCACTGGTGCTTCTCCCATTATGGTGCCTGGGCCAGCAGCGTGAGCCTCACCTGGGAATGCGTAAGACTTTCCCACCTCCAGGCTCGCCTAACCTACGGAATGTGAGACATTCTGGGGTGGGAGCCCAGCAACCCGTGTTTCACTAAGCCATCCAGGTGGTTCTGGTGCACATTCAAGTTTGAGAAGCACCGGCCTAGGTACTGGACATATTAATAAATGGTGGAAAGATAGATAAACTCCCTGTCTCCTCATGGAGTTTACCTTCCAGTTTGTGTGGTAGGGGGAGACAGAAAATGAATAACTGAAGAGGGTAATTTTCAGGTAGTAGTAGGATCTATGAAGAAAAAGATCTATGTGATGAGGGTCTGATTTAGAACTGGTAGTCAGGGAGGAGATGGTCTAAAATTAGATTAGAACAGTAAGCAAGAGCCAGCCATGCAAAGAACTAAAGGGCAGAACGTAAGTGCCAACACTGTAGACAGAGGGAAGAGCAAGTGCACAGGCCTTGAGGGAGGACCGTGCCTGGCCTGTAGGAGGAGCACAGTGAGCGAGGGGGAAGTAGGGACGTGCTCAGAGAGCCATGTGGTGGTAGCCTGCTCAGCTTTCGTTCCTCATGCAAGGGAAAGGCCCTGGACAGCTGGGAGCGCAGAGGGGCATGATCTGTTTACCTTTAGCGGGCTCCCTGTGGAATGAACTGTGGGGGATAAAGGTAGAAGCACAGAAGTCAGCCAGGAGGATATTACAATAAAACAGGCAAGGAATATTGGTGCTTAGATGGACTAGAACAATGTGCAAAGATCTACTAGTAGGAGAAAAACCCACAGCAATGCAGAGCATTGTGCAGACCAAGCTGTTTTCAAGCACACACACACATTCCTCCCTGAAGGGTTCCAGGGGAAAAAGGTCACAGGGATTATCTTTGGAGGAAAGAGAGTTAGGGAAGGTCATTTTGTACCTTTCCATGAATTGTACATTTTTATGATATGCATGAAGCATGATTTTTATTTCAAGATAAAATGTTTTAAAATAAAGATAGAAAACTTGAGATAGAAGAAAACATATTATTTGATGTGATCAGTATCAGAGAGAGGAAGCCCACCTCCCATGGGTATGCCCTTTCCAAGTATCCTCCCTGGAAATTTAGGGGGAGTCAGGCTGACAAAGTGGGTCAAGCTCCTGCCCTTGGATTATCAGGGGGACAGGGTGAGGCACCTCCTCACTGGAAAACCACTGGACCCCATTTCTGTCCCGCAGCTCCGGTGACATTTGTGGCCACAAGGTCTCCTTGGGCAACTGATGCAATTTCTCGTGGTTGTCTGCTGCCTTGCCAAATTGCTCCCCTCCCTCATCTTGGCTCCTGGTTCAACGTGAGGCCAGCCTGCGCCTCGTTTAATTGCATGATTGGGCATAAACAGAAGGAAATCCTTTGCTGGGTGGAGGAAGAGAGTAGCATGCAGCGTCCGATTTCTCCTGTCAGCTGACTGGGATTTGTTGTGTCCGATCAAGGTCAAATGAGATTAGACCCAAAAAATGCAGTGTGTCTGGTGTGCGTTTTCCATAACTGTATTGCTCATGTAAACAGGATGAACAAAGGGGAAGTTTTAAAGCAAATATTGAATGTCAGTCTTAAGATTCAAGGACGCGGAGCCAGGGATTGTATGTTATACCTGGAGAGAAAGAAAATTTATTTATTGGGGACATTTTGAACCCTGCCGATTCTATCATGCTCTGGGCTCTCTTTTCCTTGTTGGTGCAGTTAAAAAGTGATAGATTTATGCCTTGATTTCCAGAGGCACTGAGCACAGAGTAAGTAAACTCATGGAAATGCCACATTCTACCTTTACGCCTTTCTAAAGCTTTTATAAGAGATTTAGAGCAAACTATGTAATAGCAACCATAGAAGTGCTTGGGAGCGAGTCAGTCCCTTAGGGCATGAGAGGAAACATACCTCATCTCCAGCAGGAGCCACAACATTTCAGCATGTGGGCTACTCTGGCCAAGGCTACCCCTCTGTGGATAAGCCTACGAGGCTGCCAATAGGACGTTTTGGTCCCCCAAATCCATCATTGTCTTCCTTGCTCAGACCCACCTTCTGCAGTGCTAGTAGGCTCGCATATAAATCACAGCAGGAATGTCAGGAACATTGGTCTAAGAACTTTGAGGGGAGATAGGGTTTCTGTTATATACTATGCATAGGATGTAGCTGGCATGCGGTGGATGCTTCACACGGGGCTTCCACAGCTCTTATTTCAATGGACTATTAGTTCCTGGCCTGGAGCTGGAGCTATTCTGAGGCCAGACTTTTAAACTGGGTTACAACCTCCAAGTCCCCTCCCGCACTAAGGAACAGCGAGGCCAAAAAGCACACCATATGTCACGACTGAAAGCATCTGAATGTATATTATTTAAAAGGTAAATATGGATACTTGACATAGGTTCCAAATAAAGTTGGAATCTGGGGGATGTAAAAGTAAGAGTTTGAAGAAGTTTCAACACTGAGGGGAATTAGATTACAATACTTTCAGGAACTAAGGCGTCATTATTTCCCAGCATTTGGACAGTAACATTTTTGGACATGAATAGTAAAGATATTCACTTATATCACTAGCTATGGGTTATCACTTGCCTAGAAGCTGTGGAGCTTGTTTTTCATAGCATTTCACAACTAGATGTGATAGTGAAATAGAACACAATAAGGACTTGCACTCCCATTTCCAGTTTTCAAGGTCTTTTCTTTGTGTGACATTTGATTGTCACACAATTCAGCTGGCTTGCAGGAAGGATGTGGCTCTAAGCATCTCCATCTTGGTGAAGTCCTGAAGGCTGGGTGGCCCAGAAATGGGCAATGACATGAGAGGCCCAGATTTAAGGGCACTAACCTGAGGTAAGGAGACCCAGTTTCGATCACAGCGAGGACTTTTAACCAGCGGTGCACCTGGGTGAGACTCTTGACTGCATCTCTGTCCTTGGACCCTTGGGATGTTTCCTAACTTTAAAAATCTATCATTTCATGTAGTTGAAGTGAGTCAGTATGCACACAGGATGCGGCATAATACTACTCCAACATTGAGAAGACAGTTGCCTGAAATACTTTCATCTTTGTATCCTTTAAAAGGCCCCTTGGAATCATGCAGATACTCAGGGAGATTTTTTTTTTTTACTTTTTAAAAATATTTTATTCATTATATTTGGGGGGAGGGGGGAAGGAGAGAGGCAGAGAGGGCCAGAAACATCTATGTATGGTTGACTTTCACCTGCCTCCAGCCAGGGTACCTGGCCGGAGACCTGGTTTGCAACGTGGGTATGTGCCCTGGCTGGCAATCGAACTGGTGGAACCCTTGGGTTCCCGGGCCTGGATTATTATTTTTTAAAGCAAACTGCCAGTACCTGACTATGTGGAAGGGGCACAGTTCATGGAGCTTCCACTTAATAAAGTTTGGAGAGGCAAACTTTTTCTGTACCTTCAGCTGCCTTGTAGGAGAGGTACTGCCCATGCAGCCTTGGACTAGGAGACGGGAGCCCTCTACTGCAGGGGACAGCTTTCCCGAGGCTCCGCCCTTGTAGGGCACCTGCAAGGCTCGCTGGGGATGTGGAAAACAGGCTTCCACCCCCAGCTTCCCAGGGGACGGAGAGGTCACAGAGCATATTTCTAGTTCTGACAGGTCGACCTGAACCTCGCTATCTCATTCACGGAGCAGGCAGGCTTAGGTGCAGGCATTCCTGCATGCATGTACACACACACACACACACACACACTCTCACACTCACACTCACACCTCCCAGGCTCCCATACTGCCTAACGACCAAGGAGTGAACTCTTCATCGAACCTATTAATCATGTTTCCATTTGGTCTCTTCAAAGACACCGCCTTATCTTTTGTTCCATCTGCAGTCCCCACCTACTAGCCAAAGACTGATTTGCGCAGGCAGCTTCCATCCTTCCTTACCCGGTTCCTGGCCAGTGGCATAAAGGTGATGTGCATGGTGCCCTGAAGAAGTCCCCGCCCAGAAGCAGGGCTCACCTGAGGATCCACCTAGTGCAGCAGGGACAGGCTTGACCACTGGGGAGGAATATTCTCTCTGCAGCCCCTCCCCAGCCCTCACTCGGGCGGCTTTGCAAGGCTTGGCTCCGGGATTGGCACAGACACACACACACACTCTGCCATACACAGACACCTACACCCTGGGCAGGGATCCCAAGCAACAGAACAGAAAAGGACTCCTTTTCATCCGGCAGCCCTTCTGATTCCAGAGAAGCGACTCTGAGCCATGACCTGCTGTTTCCCTGGCAACCAAGGCCCAAAATAAACAGGATTCTGCTCAGACGGGCCAGTAGTCCATTCGGCTCAGCCATTTGCCCCAAGACAAACCACGCTAAAATAACACTCGGGATAGCGGCTGCCGCTGTTTGCTGTCTGTCTCCCTGCCCTGCCGGCCAACAGCTCTGTGTGCTGGGCCTGCTGTTGCTAGCTGTCCGGAGCGGGGGGCACTTTGGGCTCTGTGCACGCTCCTGTGGGTGGTTGTCCAGAGGCAGGTCCCCTGTGCTGATAAACAAGGCCTGAAAGAGACCTAGAGGCTGACGATCTCAGGCCCCCCATGCCTCCCTGCCTCCCACACGGCCCTGCGGACTGGTAGCCGGCTCTGTGGCTGGTGTCTGGAGGCGGCCCAGCAACCCGGTGTGCATGCCACAGCCCGTTCCCTCTCCCCACACAGAGCGTCAGTCCCTGAGAGAGAGAGCGAGAGAGCGAGAGAGCGAGAGCGAGAGAGAGAGAGAGAGAGAGAGAGAGAGAGCCGGCTTGAGGCTGCCAGGGCAGCACTGCAGCGCGGTGACAGTGACAAACACAGCAAGAGGACACCAAGCGCACTCCCTTTCCCCTCGGAGGGAGACAGGCACAGCCCTTGGCCTGCAAGCTCTAAGGTAAGAATCAGGTTTCTGTTCTGGGGAACAAGAGCAGGGTATATCCTGATCTGAGGGAGTGTGTGTGCGTGTGTTTGTGTGTCCGTCTGAGTGCAAGTACAAGGCTGCATGGAGAGGGAAGGAAGAAGGAAACAGCTAGAAACGAGCAGTAAGATGTTTGAAGCAGACACTCCTGCAAAGGGCATTCCTGCAAGGCAGCCCCCAGAAGCTGACCTCTGGCTGGGTAGAAACCGTGGCACAGATGGCTCTGGGGGAGGGCCTGCGAATGGCACAGGCACTAAGAAATAGCATTGGAGTTCAGAGACTGTAAACATGATCCTGCACGGGGCTGCCTCATTATTTTCATTCCCCCACTGCTGGGCCCAAGGAGCCTGGAGGGAGCAGAATGTTCTCATTTACTTAAAGTGCTGGAGGCAGCCCCTGTGGTTGGTAGAGGCCGAAGGCTGTGGCCCTAGTGAGTGGCTGGCATTCTCCTGCTGGGTCACAATCACCCTCTGGAGGAGGCTGGAAATTCAGCCACCTCAGCGAGTGCGGCCACCGGGCAGATGCCTTAGATTTTAACCAATATGTTCACAGAAAAGGTAGGCCTGCAAGGTAGTCTTATTGGCATGTATTTTGATAAGGTGGTATTCTGATGGCCCCTCTGTCACCTGGGTTACTTCTTACCTGACCTTCTGACACTCTTTGAAAAGTGCATCCTCATCTGGGTGCCCTTCCAGAGAGGCCCCTGCGGAGAAGGCGCAGGAGTGGCTAATCCTGTGGGCACATTCTCGGGCACCCATGCCAAGCCACACCCACATCACTATCACATGGCAAAAGTATGCAAGGCTTCCAGACAGGAGGGCTTGAAAAATGCAGACCTCTGGGTGCTGGGGTGGGAATTCCAGACACTGAATCAAGCACCCATTTTTCAGAGACCCAGGAGGGTAGGCACCCACCTTATCTCCCCTCTCACGTCCAAGGGCTCCGGGTGCCTCAGCAGAATGCGAACACTGCGTTTTGGCCGGTTACATCTGTCCCCACCCCTCCGCCTTGCTTTCTGCTTTGGTGCCTGGCACCTTCCCTTCCATTCCCTACAGAGGTTTGATGGTTTATTACTTAGCTCTGCAAACCCCATTGGGAAGACCCCGAGCGCCTGGGCAGAGCACTCGCAGGGCTGCGTCGGGGTGAGCTGGCTGGCAAACGGTGGAAAAGACGTGGGCCTGGCTTTGCAGCTCAGAGGCTAGCAAACAGCTGGCCAGCTGTTTGCCGGGGCCATTTGTGCAAATGAGCATGGGTTTTGGTTCAGACTGTGATTCACTGTCACAAATTCCCTTTTTCTTCGTTTGTTTTGCGTTGGTCATTGAGGGCTTCCAGAAAGTCCCCCCTGGAGATTGTGTATCTGAAGGCAAGAGGACCAGATGTGCCGCTGAGGGCAGCTGGCGGACGCAGGGCGACCTTCTCCTGCTGAGCCGGCCTGTCTTAGTGGGAGTATGTGGATGTGCAAGGGAAGTGCTTAATCAAAGGCCAAGTTAAGACACCCAACTTGAAGGGAGGAGACACTGAGTTCCTTGTAAACTCCCTTCCAGATCTGGTGTGCACTTTCACCTAGTGGCTTGTGTGATTCAAAACAGAATTCAGTGGATGAAGTGGTTTAACTTTAGGATAGCACCAACCATAGTGATTGCATTTCCAGTAACAGTGGTGGATGAACATCCATATGGTCCTTCTACATACACCCAGCGAAGGGACAGACGTCTGATCCCAGGACAGAGTGTGTGTTTGTTCATAATCCTGAGGTGCATTCTGTGGAGCAGCTGGCCCTGCCGCGCCTGCTTCCAGGACAAGGGACCCTGCAGAGTGGACGGCACACCCCTCCCACCGCATCTCACAGACACGCCTAGCTAGTGCAATACTCCTTGGTTTCAGACACTGGAAAAGCAGTATGCAATTGTTTTTGTCACAGATGTACCCTGGCTGAGGCAAATCTAACACCTATACATGACACACAGATTATCCATGACTCAGTATTTTTCCTTAAGAAAGGATCTGTTAATCAACAAATGTTTATTGAGCACTATACGGTGTCCCACTTCAAGATGTGACAGGATCTAGCCCACTTAGCCACAGAGAAGGGAGGGGACCTACCTGGAAGGGCAGGTAGCAGAGCATGAGCCTGGGGTGAATGTCCAACTCAGATGGGAAGTAAAGGCATCCAAAATACAGGAGCGAGGACCAGCACTGGGTTAATGGCCTACAGGGAGAGGAGAGGAAGAACGGGAATAGTAACTGTTTTGATTTCTACATTTCACTATTTCAGAAACGCAACATAATGTAGTGGCTGAGTGCATAGATTATGCGGCAACCAGGTTCCTGAAGGTTCAAAATCAGACTCTGCTACTTATTAGTTCTGTGACCTTGTACCTCAGTTTCTTCTTCCGTAAAATGGGGTAATAAACTACCAACCTTGCTGTTAAGAGGATCAAATGCATAATACTCTTAGCACAGTGTCTCATTTAGAGGAAGCCCTATGCAATTGCTATTATTATTTATTATCTTTATTGAAAGGTGAGTTCTGAAAAGGCTGCCTACAAGGTATTGTTGCAAAGTCCAAAGTAACACTCCATCGAGTGACCAGCACCAGTGCCACATTTCGAGCAGCATGGCGGTACTGTTGCTTTATGTGGAGTTTTGCTTGTATTTCTAAACATTCACAAACAGAAGAGTTTCTGTACTGGTCACTAGCATTTCCTTGAGCCCCAGGCACTGTGATTGGCTTTACACATATGACCTCACCAAATTCTCTTACCAATCCTAGGAAATGGGGGGGTGGAGGGGGGCTAATAGCTGCAGGATTTGAGAATTGGGGTGGGTGCGCTGGACCGTCTGCGGAGGCCACACGATGACCAGGTGCTAGAGCCAAGCTCTGCACTCTGCACCAGGCTACGTTTTGGTGGAATCACTGGAGGTATCTTGAGAGGCAGGTGGAGTTTGGTCACGGGAATTCAACAAAAGGTGATATTTGAAGATCTAGAAAATAGGCCAGGATTTCGATGCTCTGCCAAGAGATGCAGGACCCTGGCTTGGCCCACAGGTAGAATCTCCACCTCAAGGACCTTTGTAACCAGGTCTTCAGGAACAGGACATAAATGCAGGCATGGTGGGCAGTGGGCCTCAGGTCTTCCTGAAGCAGGCAGTGATCCTGCCTAACAGCAGAGACAGAGGCACAGGCAGTGCTGGGCCAGGGCTCCTTATGCCCCTCAGGCCTAGGGTCAGAGGTCATCTTGAGCTACACCTGCAGTCAAGACTGGGTGACTCCAGTCGTGGAGAGAGGAGCAAAGTGGACAATCCAGAACTTAGTGCCTGGATGCAGTGAAGTTTACAGTGATGTAAAAGACTGGATTTATCCATGTGATTTCCTGAAGTAGAAAATTTAAAACGTGACTTACAGAAATTTGTTTTACGCATAATTGCCTAAGACTGCCTCTCTTGACTTCATCCAAGGAACGTGTGCCTACCTTGCACCAAGGCTGTGTAGATGTGGGGGTACCTAATGAATAAGATTCATCTCTGCTCCTCTAAGACCTGTGGTTTGGTCTGCGGGGTTCCAAACTTTAATGTGCATAAGGGTCATATGGGAGCTGGTTCAAAAATTAGGTTTCTGAGTCCTACGCACAGAAGACCTGATTTAGCCGGGTTCCTGGAGGATCCAGGATCCTGCATTTCCTGGGGGAAAGGCCCCACTGCTACTAAGTGGTGGGTCTGGGATGTAAACTCAGGACTAGCAGGTGACTGCAGCACAGTCTCGTGACCTTGAGATTGCTCTATGGGGATGGCTTTAGCTTGTTGTCCATTCACCCCTTCTTTCTCACTCTTGGGTGTTTCTCTGGTTCACATTCCTAACCAGTCCACCCCTGTTCCCAGACTCCCACACAATGTCCTCAGGAGGTGATGTGTCCCAGTGCTTCCTGACCTTTATCTCACTCAGGATATCAAAAAAGGTTGGGGGCAATGGGCAGGTGGAAGGTAGGCATCATGGGTTGAATGGCACTCCCCTCAAATTCATAGGTTGAAGTCCTGTCCCCCGGTATTTCGGAATGTGACTTTATTCAGTGATAGATCTTTATGGAGGTAATCAAATTTAAAAGAGGTCATTAGGGTGGGCCCCCATCCAGGATGACTGGTATCCTTATGGAAAGGGGAAAATGGGACACAGAGACACAGACAGATGCAAGGTGGCATGAAGAGGCACTGGGAGAAGATGGACCTACACACCCAGGAAAGAGGCCTGGAACGGACCCTTCCCTCACAGCCCTCAGGAGGAACCAGCCCTGCCGGCACCTTGCTGTTGGACTTCTGGCCTCCGTGACTGTGCTCACTCCGAGATGGCACATTTCTGTTGTTTAGGCCCCCAGACTGTGCTACGTGTTGTGGCAGCCCTGGCAAACTACTGCAGCAGAAACCAGATTCCTAGGTTCCTCCCTAGGCCTGCACTTTGGGGTGATCAAGCTGAAGGCCATCACATTATACCAAGTTGTGGCAATGGGTTTTATTTTGTTTTGTTTTGTTTTTTAAACTCTGAGTACTTTTCTTTTGTCTTAAACAGTGTTCTTGGGAGCTACAGGCAGGCCCAGGGCCTAGGCAAAAAGAAGGAATAAATAGGAAGGGGGAAGAGAGAGGAGGGAAGGACAAGTCAAGAAGAAAGAATAGGAGAGAGAGGAGAGTGTCACCTGGGATACTTGAGGGCCACTCGTGGCCCCATCGGGCCCCTTCAGGCCCCTTCAGCTCTACGGCAGGGCCCCTTCTGTGTGCCAGGGAGCCTGCTAACCTCTGGGACACAGAGCCTGAAACTGTTAGTCCTGACCTTCATGAAAGTCAGAGGCTCAGTGGGGATGCCAACGCCATTCACGCGGAAATTGTCCTGAGTGGTCCGTGAAAGCACATGCTGAGCCCCAGATTCAATCAGGGGCTCTGGAAACGCTTGGACGAGGAGGGGACACTTGTGTGATCTGGAGGATTGGCAGGCATCAGGGCAAAGGCAGAGGATTTCAGGTAGGGCGTGTGGCATCACCAGGGAAAACAGCTGTATGGGTGTGGTGTGGTGTGTGTTGGGTAGTCAGAGCCAGAAACAGAGGTAAGATAGGAAGTAACCACAAAGAAAGAAAAGTCTCAGGGAGGAGTTGGGAGAGGTGAGGCCTGAAGGATGAAAGAGCTGGAGGGGTGAGGAGGGCAGATGGAACCAGCAAAGTCTGAGAGGCAGGGAAGTATGAGGAACAGTGGACCAAGAGGGGAGGCAGGTGAGGGCCAGACAGTGTCAGCTGTCTGATTATTTAGGTTCTTAAGCTGAGAGCCACAGAAAGCCAGAGAAGGAAGCCATCCCATATAGGGCAAGCTCTCACTTCAACAAAGATGATGCTGGCATAGAGATGCTGATGGAGGTGAGGGCAGGAGGCCCAGGTGGACCCCTGAGGGCACCAGGGATGAAAGCGGGCACAGACAGGTCAGAAAGGGGACAGACAGTGCTGAAAAGGGGAGAGGAAAGAACTGAAGTCAAATTTTAATTTATTCTTAATTATATACAAGAGGCAGCAAAGTGGCCTGAGGCCAGGTGCTGGGGGGTGGTCTCCATCTTGGTGTCCACAGCTCTCCATGGCACCACCACTACCTGGCACACACGCACCGTGCCCACCACGGGGGACTTCCCTCCAGGGCCGCCTGTTGTTGGCACAGTCCATGGTGAGTCTTAGTGGAGCCCTGAAAGTCTCTGCTATACTCCCTGACTTCCACAAAAAGAATTCCCTTTTTCTTTGAGCAGAGGGGACTGGATTTGGCTGAGTTAGGGTGAAGGAGTTTCTGGGGCAGGAGGAACCTGCTCTGGAGAAAGACTTCCGGGAAGGCAGCAGCCGGAGGCCTCTTGAGGAGCACAATCCCTGCCGCCTGCTCCGCCCGCATCTGGCCACCCACTCTTGCTGCACTGGCCCCTTCTCTGTTGGTCCGCTGTTCCCCATCCCTCCCTGCCTCTCAGACTTCGCCGGTTCCATCTGCCCTCCTCACCCCTTCAGCTTTCATCCTTCAGGCCTCACCTCTCCCAACTCCTCCCTGAGACTTTTCTTTCTTTCTGGTTACTTCCTGTCTTACCTCTGTTTCCGGCACCTATCCTAATCTGTAGTTATCTTGTCAGTTTCTTTAAAACCTGCTATTAGCCATTGTCCCCCCTGGAATGTCTGCCTCATGCACTGCTGTGTCCTCCGGAGCAGGTGCTCCAGAAATACTGGGGCAGTAAATGAGCGTGTGAATCACTCAATCTTGGGAGTGGCAAAGCCAAGACCAAGGACAGCAGTGGGACCTCCCACCCTCGGTGGCGCCTCAGAGCTCTGGAATGTGGCTGGTGGCATCTGAAAGCCGAGTTGACAAGTTTCTTCTCTTTTCTTTTTCTTTTTAAAATTGTATTGCTTTTCCTATTACAATTGTCCCAGTTTTTCTCCCTTTGCCCCTCTCTACCTGGTACCCCCCATTCCCTCCGGAAATGCCCCCATTAGTTCATATCCATGTGTCATGCATGTAAGTTCTTTGGCTTCTCCATTTTCTCTATTATTCTTAACATCCCCCTGCCCATTCTGTAGCCACCAATGTGTACCCCTTTTCTTTTTTTTCCCACATCCAGACAATTTAGCATTTAATTATTGCCTTCTAACCATCAGCCTCTCAAATCATGTTAATACAAAGTTTTCTTTTCATTAAATCAAAGTGCTTAGGTTAACTTATTTGTTTAAAAACTACATTTTAAGTAATATCAATTGAAATATTACCAAAGGCTGTGGGCTATTGTTAAGCTGATTAACAAGTTTCCTTCAAGGGCCTCTGACCCTGGCTCGGGTGGCAGACCCCTCACAGTCCCCCCGACCCCCGCCTCTCTGGCTGAGTCGGCTTACTCTCATCTTCCAGAGACCTCACTTTGGGAGCCGGGGAAAACCCAGCCTTGTCGAATTGGTTCATGCTGAGAGATGAGCCGCTTATTCCCTGAAAGTCACGTCTCTTCTCCAAAGTGTGGCTGACAGGCATCAAAGGCAAACACGCGATGCCAGGCACCCAGCAGGGAGACGTCACCCTGCACCTTCGGAGGCAGGCGCAGCTCACCTCCGCCTCCACCACCGGCCGCGTGGGAATTGCAGAAGCAGTTGGTATTGATTAATCAATGTGCACAAAGTGCTGCCTTAATACCTCTGAGGACAGAGCACTTCTAAAGTACGAGGCTCTTCCTGTCCTTCCTCAGAATCTCCTCCAGAATTTAGAAATGGCAAGTGGGGGAAAGCTGAGAATGTTCCAGAATCACTCTCTGGAGTTTCCACAGCGAGTCCGCAGCCCCTAGAAGAACGCCTCCCTGGCTCAGGTTTTTGGCCTTTGGTGATAGGGTGCCGTGTATAGGAACAAAATGTTCCTCCTCCAAGCCTCCATATTTTGTTGGTTTGAGTTGTTTGTGTTTTTGTTTTTAGTTTGAGGTAATAATGGAGATGCAGGTGGGTTTCACAATTGTTTCTTCCCAAGGATAAAATCTCCACTGGGCTGGGTAGGCCTGTCCTGAATGTTTCTGCTGAGGGGCCAGGAAGCAGCAGCCTCAGTGCCTTGGAACAGCAGTTGGCATGGGGGACCAAGACTTCTTCTAACAGTTGCCATTCTGACCCACCTCTCATGACCCTGTCACGGCTTCAGAGGGACAGTGTATGGTGTGTAACAGCAAGGCAGTGCCGTGGCTGAGCACATGGACTCTGGCTCGACTTCTGGCTCTGACACTCAGTAGCTCCACGGCCCTGGCCAAGTTGCATAACCTCTCCATTTCCATCAAACGGGTAACACAGCGCCTGTATCCGAGCGTGTTGGCAGGTGAAGCCTGTGATGCAGGAAGTGTCCCACTATCAGCGTTAGAGGTTGCTATCCTATAGGGTTGGCTGAGAATTTAGTGAGATGAGACATGTAAAGCTCCCAACGATTTTTAGTATGCAATGCCACGCACACAGTATTTGCTCAATAAGGTATTACTTACTATTCCTACTGACAAGCTGTGCAGTCTGACTAACTTATTATTTATTATTATTTTTGGAAGCCTCCATGAGAATGTATTTGAACTTAAAAAAAAAAAAAAAAAGAGAGAGAGAGAAAAGAAAATGGTTCTGCAACAGGAAGGTCACTTGCTGCCCTGCTGTTTCCCTGTCCGTCTTTTTGGTCCTAGGGGACAATGATCAGCCTGTGCTTTTCCAGCCCTTAAAAGCCCCATGTCAGGAACCCAGAACTAGACAAGGAAGCAAAAGCAAAAGAGTTTAAGCTAGGAGCAGGCACGGGCTTCCTGGGCGGCAGCTTAAATCACAGGCATTTCCAACCAATGAGTAAAGAACAGTGAACCCCAGGCTCCTTTTGCTCAATTCATAAAATGCCTTGAGGATCCCCATCCATCCAGGGGGTGCAGTTCTTCAGGACGAGGATGCCTCGAATATTTGGTCTCACAGCTCCTGGCTTCGGGCTTTGAGCTTCAATCACGTGAAAACTGACTGCAGAGATGAGAGGCACAGGCTGCGGCCCGGCTGGCTGCGGCTACGGGCTGCCGGTGCCCACCCTGGGTGACCCTGGGTGAGGAACCAGTCCTCTCCTGCTTTGGTTTCCTGCTCCGCGAGAGCTCCTCTCCAGAGGGTGGTTGTGGAAATTCACTAAGGCTAGTGTCTCTCTCTCATCATACTTCTTATTTCCTTCCCTTCCTGTGGCCCTCCTGCCCATCACATAGCAATGGAGATAGGAAAAACCCAGGGGTGACCACTGGTCCAGAGGTTTGTGACTCTTCCTTTGCATCAGGTGACCATGAACACATCCCCTGACTTCTGGAGCAGCGTGGGTCCAGGTCAGGGTCTGAAGGAGGGGTCACTGGCTGCCCCTCCCTCAGCTCCAGCCCCTCCTGGCTCCACCAGGGTCAGGCTCAGAATACAGACTGTCAGCCTGTAGCTCTCCTGGGTTGTCAGGCCTCTTGCTAAGGTCTGAAGGTTGCTGGTCTCCCATCAAGGAGGTGGGCCCCTTCCTGACCCATTCTGACCCTTCCTAGCTGCCTCCCCACCTCCCACTGAGGCCTGAGGGTTTAACACACAGCTGGTTCTGGGTGGATCCAAGTTCAGGCTGTGCAAGTCGGGGAAAGCATTTCCAAGATGATGTAGGAGTTGTTTCTAGTGACCCATTGACCTGACCCTCCCCGCCTTGCACTGCCCTAGAATTGAGCCAAGCCTTTGGTTGGGCGGCTACACCTTAGGATGTCTGGCTGGGGCCCTACTGGGATGGGAAGCTTGGATCCCACGCTAGGGTGGGCCCTGGGGAAGGTCAAGGGTGGACTGAGCCAAAGCAGGCCTCATTGGCTCCGCGCTACATCCCGACCTTTCCCTCTACTTCCGACGGCATGGTCGTCAGACGTGGGTGCGGAGGCCCCTGTTTCAGAAATTGTAAAGAACATCTCTTAAAAAAAAAAAAGAGAGAGAAAAGGAAAACTCTAAACACATCTGAGACTCGTCAGACTATTACAGCCCCAAAGTCAGTATTTTCCCCAAGTCAGGTCCTTGCCCTTCCTAGCCAGGCCACATCCTGCTGGGCCTGCGTTGGCCGCTCATGTTTCTCATTATCTCTCCCCCATTCTCTTCAAAGGCTTCTCACTCCAGCCAGGGGTTTATTTTTAAACTTGCAAAGTAATGCTAGGGCTGAGCAGGACGCACTGCCCACACTCATGGGAAACTGGGCTGCCTGGAAAAGTAGCCCCCTTTTTCGAGATTTCCTTCCTTCCTCCCTCTCTTCCTTTCATATTTATCAGGCACCTTCTCCATGAGGGGTCCTGCCCCAAGAGTACAAAAACAAAGGGACAGATGTGGTCCCTGCCTCTGAGGAGCTTACATTCTAATGGGACAGCAGAGTGGGGACAGGCAAGGTGTGCTCGCGCTTACACACACACACACACACACACATACACACACAGAGTAAGCCAACAAAGAAAGAACTAAATTAAGTAGAAGCTGTAATAAGATCTATTCTATAAAGGAAAACAAAAACAAGGCACTGGCACAGGAGAAGCTGTTAGAAATGAGGTAGAGAGAAAGCCTGCATGCGAAGAGGAGGGGTGAAGACCATCTTCGTGGAAGAAAGAATGTAATCAGGCCCAGAAGTGGATAAGAGCTTGTACGTTTGGGAATCCGATAGAAGGATACCTTAAGCAGCATGAATACGGGAGAGGGAGGGTCAAGATGAGGGTGGAGAGGTGCACAAAGATCAGATCTCACACAGCCCTGGAGTCTTGCAAAGAGTTTGGGCTTCATTCTGAGAGCAGTGAAAAGCCACTGGGGGATAGAACCCAGAGGAGACGTGCAACGATTAACATTTTTTTTTTCAAAGATTTTACTTATTATTTTTTGAGAGAGAGGAAAGGAAAGAGGCAGAGAGGGAATGAGACATCAATGTATGGTTGCCTTTCACCTGCCTCCAGCTACGGATCTGGCTGGAGACCTGGCTTGCAACCTGGTTATGTGCCCTGGCTGGAAATCGAACCCGCGACCTTTGGGTTCATAAGCTGGCACCTTATCTATTATGCCACCAGCCAGGGCTGATTAACATTTTTTTTTTTAATTTTTTTTTAAAGATTTTATTTCATTATTTTAGAAAGAGGGGAAGGGAGAGAGGCAGAGAGGGAAAGAGACATCAATGTATGGTTGCGTTTCACCTGCCTCCAGCCACAGACCTGACTGGAGACCTGGTTTGCAACCTGGTTATGTGCCCTGGCTGGGGAATTGAACCTGCGACCTTTGGGTTCGCAGGCCGGCGCCTTAACCACTGTGCTACCAGCCAGGGCTGATTAACATTTTAAGATCTGCATTTGGTCTCTGCTGGAGAATGGACTCCAGCGAAGATGCTGGGGCTGAGGCAGGGAGCGGCAGGGCCATAGCTAGTGATAGTCTGGGTCTTTCAGGAATTAGCTTGCTACCAGAGCTCATGGAATAGTATCTCACGTTCATAGATGGAATAGAATACCAAGGCCCAAGGGCATAGAGTTGGACAGTATAAGCAATAGAGTTTAGATATCCTGTTGCCTATAACTAGCCATGTTTATTAGGTTTCCAAATATAACTAAGTAAGATCCTGTCCAACACTGTCTCCGAGATTTCCTGAAAGGTGTGTAGAAATACTCCAGCCTCTCTTTGAACCGTGGTAGTTCTCTCTGTCCTTTACAGCTGTGGCTGGGATATGGGGCCAAATGGCTATGACTGAGTGATCTGACTACATGCAAAATGCAAAGGTGACTGCATGTGCCTGAATGACCTGAGTAGTGGTCCCTGCTCTCCAAGAGAAAAACAACTCTGTTTTTACTGTTTAGAAGAAAACAGATAAAAAACACAATAGTACAGCAATGTCATCTACACAGAATAGTAGTAGCAATAATAATAATAATAATAGCTATTATTTATTGTGTACTTTGAGGCTTTTTACCTCAAGTAATCTATTTCATCCTCCAAAGAGCTGATGAGGTAGGTACCACTCTCAACCCTTTTTATGGATAATGGAGTGGAGACTGAGAGGAAGGTGGAGTGACGGGCTGGGGTGACAGTGGCAGGGTCAGGACTTGGGCAGCCTCCGCTGTCTGCTTTGATCACAACTGTGCTTTTTTTTTTCCTTAAGATTTTATTGTTTTTAGAGAGAGGGATAGGGAGAGAGGCAGAGAGGGAGAGTGACATCAATGTATGGCTGCCTTTCACCTGCCTCCCAGCCACAGACTGGCTGGAGACCTGGCTTGCAACCTGGTTATGTGACCAGTGACCTTTGGGTTCGTAGGTTGGCACCTTATCCACTGAGCCATCAGCCAGGGCACAACTGTGCCTTTAAAACTGCATAAAAAAAAGACCTGAAGGAGATCATCCAAAATGTTAGCACAGCAGGAAGATTTGGGTATATTTGGTTTCCTTTTTGATTTCAGTTTTTTAATGTTTTGGATACTCTGTACTTGGTATAGAGTGGAGAACTCAAAACTGTTTAATGACATTGTTGAGTAAATGAGTATGTATTACTAAAAATTTTTTTATACAATTAACACATTATTGATATCAGTTTTATAGCAAAAGCTAATGCAAGTGTACACACAAATTAACTCGTTATTGATCAGCGATGTTTGGCTTAAAACCATGAGTTATTGTGACTGGTCAACAATGTGTTACACAGTATTTCATTATAGGAAATGTAAGTAACAAAAGAAAATAAAATTTAAGAAATTTTAAGAAATAAAACTGTATCCATCATCCAGTAATAATCATTATTAAAATGTTGATAACATTGATGCCTTTCCAGTTTCATGTGTCTATATCTTTCTACCTCCCTATGCAGATGTGTGTATGAGTATATTAAAAAATGGGATCATACTGTACTATAGACTTGAACTTTATTTTCTTACTTAGCAATACATCATGGGCTGTCTCCATTCTTCTAAAATAGAAATTTTAATGGTGGCAGCACATTCCACTATAATGTATTTAAAAACTCCTCTGTTATTAGATATTCAGTTTGTGGTCACTGTTATTAATAATGCTGCATTGAACATCCTTCTACGAATCATTTATGCCTAGCTGTATCTCTATCAAAGAGGAAAGAGCATTACGCAGTATATTGAAATATTGAAAGCAGAAAAAGATTTATTTTTAGGGCTCTTTTGGGAAGGCCAACCAGCATGTTTCTTGCATCTATCCTTTAGAATCACTTAAAGCGTAGGAGATGTCATTTAGAATCCTTCCCATTTCCCTTGTCCTTGTCATTACTTACTTACCTTTCAAGTATATTTTTGGTGCTATTCTGCCACAATGGAAAGAAGTTAAGAAAAATCCTGGCCGTGGCTAAAATATGGGCTCTGAAGTTACACAACTGGGTTTAAGTTCCAGTTCTGCCCCTAAGCAGCTGTGTGACCTCAGGGCAAGTTCATTTTTCTGAGCCTCAGTTTCCCCTTGTGTAAAGGGCATGGAACAAATGCTCAGAAAATGGTGACTACCATTATTATGAAGGTGAAGGCAGACTTTCCACACAAGTTCAGTGCTTTGGAAAAACACTCCCTCCTCCCACCTTACACTGTGGGATCCAAGGAAAATGAATTTAAAAATTACTCAGCTGGCTATGTTTCTTTTGAGAGAGAGAGAGAGAGTAAGTCTTGGAGTCTAAAGTGTTAAAAAGCAATTAAATTTTTTTTCATTTCTTGCCTAGAACCAGGTTTGTTGGAGTAGAGGTACTATATTTAAATTCTGTTGTTCACAGATGCATAAGAAATGTAGCCATTTAGCCAGCTGTGTTTCATAACTGTCTACCCTAAAATAAAAACAAAGTAGGCAAAAAAAAAAAAAAAAGCAGGACTGTCTACATCAATTCTAAACTGCTCTCAGTTTAATATAACAAAATAGAAAATAGATTACTCTGAAAAGAGAGACCACGGAAGGAACCAATTTGACTCATGCATCCTGTACACTGTTTGTTAACACAGACCTACTACTAGCACATAGTAGGTGCTCATTGAACAGCGTTGGCTACATTTCTTGACTATATATTTTCCTTATAAACAGCAAGTACTGAGAAATTAGTATATTCTTTCATCTAAATACTGTCAGAGCCAGTTCAGAGGGTCAGAAAAAGATGTTGGTGATTAAATGAACAGATGCTTTTTGACTTTGTAAGTTGAGTGTTGGCAAACTTCCTCCTAATGCATGGCTCTTGAAATATGTTTATGATCCTGGTGGAATTGTGTAGGGATTTCTCTAAACCATCATCATGGGGAGCCCGTATGATAAAGTGTTTCCGACAGCCAGGGCAGGTTTTTCCATTTTGTCTAAACACTGGAAAATGTTTAGAAAGATCTGAATATCTGTGTATTAGTGTACCAAATTGGCTCTAGAAATCACAGATAACGGATCTGATTGTAAGGCAACCCAAACTTGGGACAAGATATTAATTACAGAGAAAGCCCCTAAAGTCAAATAAACATACCCCTTCCCCCCCCCATAACTTCCAACGAAGTCACTGGAAGTGGCAGAACAACCAACATCTGCTTTCAGGTGTTTTTCCTTCGTACAATTTGCTCATGCTGGTTAGTGCCTTCTGTGAGAGATCATGCTAAGGGAGATTCAAAGATAAAATTGCTCTCATGTTGGCCTAAGCTAGTGGAGGGAAGAGACAAGTTGTCAACTCAGTGGAATCTTAGGAAGCATGAAGCAATTTCTAGGGAAGAGACTCCTCTCCCTGGAGAGATCAGGGGAGGCTTTGTAGTGGAGGCAGCATTCGATGTAAACCTTGACAGCTAAGAGTTTAATTATTAGAAATTGGAAGGGAAGGGTCTTCTAGGCTGAGGGAATAGCATGAACCAACCTGTGAAGGCCTGGAAGTCCTTGGTGTGCAGCAGGGAGAAGGGGAAGGACATGAGTGGAGGTCAGACTTTTCAGACCAGATTTGGTATCATTGAAATGCTCTGTCCAGGACTTGGGCCTTAACGTCCGGGACGTGGGAAGGAATGGAAGGTTGCTGATAACGGAAGGGTGGGTGCAGATCTTCCCCCAAGAATGCCAATCCTGGACCTTTGGGGCTCTCGTTTCCACGGCTTCTCCTCTGAGGTGACGGGCTGCACTGGGGACCTCTGAGAACTGGGAGTGTCCCCCAGGGTGGACGTCTCTGTCCTCCTGGCTCTTCCAGCTCCCAGTTGTTCTCCCTTGAAGATCTTGGCTCCCTGCTCTGACCCTCCTGCACCTGCCTCCAACTCTGGCTTCCCTCCAAGCCCTGTTTCTGCTGCCTGTCCAACCCCCAGCTGCATGTGGAGGTGTGACCCTCCCCTCAAACACAGCAAGCTTGCTGTGAGCTCAAACTGTGCTCTGCTGAATGGGCTTCCCCTGGTTACATCTATTCCCGCAGTGAGAAGCCGCTCCATCCCTCTGTCTGCCCCATATATGCCCTGAGTTTCCTCTGGTTAATCCTTTGCTTGAGTATTGGTCGCTTGTCTAACCCTCTTCACTCTCCTCCCCAGGGGATTTAGCCCCATCCTCTCCCCTCTACTCTGCTGGCTCTGGTTTAGGATCCTCTATTCCAATTTAACAGCTCTTCCCTGAGCACCGGGACTCTGCCGGGGTGCACAGTGTGGAGGAAGCAGTGGCCCTGCCCCAGGCTAGCTTGTCATCTGGTAAAGGAGGCAAAATGAGGCACGGACTTCAGAGGTGGAGACACAGCACATACTGCCCTTCAGCCTCTGCTCTGCTCCTGTGTCCCCACCCCAAACCAAGATTTTTCTATAAAATATTACCAGAAGCATCTTCCAAATTCCTTTCTCAAAAATCTGCACTGAATCCCCACTGCTTGCAGATAAACGTCTACTCAATAGGAGGGCACCGTTCCCGGCCCTTCCTGATCTGACTCTGAACTAGCGTGCATCGACCGTGCCTGCGCCCACGCGGTCCCTGCCCAGCCGCACCGCCACTCCCGCTGGGAGAAGGCCACGCCTGCCCATGCCCAGGCCTTGGCTCAAGCTGTCCCTTCATCCCACATCCACATGTGTGAAGCCTGTGTGTCCTTGTGGCCGAGCTGCCACACCTTCCACCAAACCCTCCTGGACCCCTTTTTCCCTGACCTTTGTCACCTCCATCGCAGTCCGTCTCATTTACAATTTGCTTGCCATCCTTCCTCAAGGACAGAGAACTTGCCTTATTCATCCTGAATAAGCATAACCACAAAAATAACAGCTAAAGCTCCCAGGTGCTTTACACGTGCAGGCACCATGCTGAGTGCTTTACCGGAGATGCATTGCTGTATCCTTATGATAAACACACGTATGTGTGTGTGTGGGGGGTGTCACTGCCAGTGACCCTCATTTCGTAGGTGAAGGCCCTGAACTTCAGACAGGTTCACTGACTTCCCTGACTTCAGAGCCCATGCAACTCCCGCTTCAGTCCCTTGCTGTGTCTTGTCCGGTCCCTTGCACTTTAGTCTTTAATAGGAGTGGCTCAGCGAAGTAAATGGGACAGTGATGCCCAGAACGGCCTCCTCAAGGCCCTACTGCACATCACAACTGCTAAGAAAGGACAAATGCAGGGTGCTTGGTGGCCACGTGTTTCCTCACACATGTTAACTAGAGGCAGTTTCTGAAGGAAAGCTAAACATTTCAGACCGACGCAGTGGCGGTGGCCAAGGGTTAGACGGCGGCTTGCTGAATCCAGGCTGATGATATCTGATGTGGTCAGGAGGTGGCATGCCGCATGCACCAAGCGTCCAAAGCAGAAAACTGTCCTTTCACGCAGAGCCACTGCCTCTCTGCCTGAGTCTGCGAGGAGCTATTGGCAAGGAGAACACCCTCTCCCCACCTCACTGGATGGGGCCTGTTCATTTCCTGCAAGAAGGAGAGTGGTGCGGAGCCCAGGCCCCACTCTGTTTCAGACAGACCTGCCTTTGTCAGCTCAGGGAATGGGGGGCCAGCCTCATGCAGCATCCCAAGGAGGTGGGAGAGGGGCCAGAGGGAAAGCCGGGACAGGAAGGCTGGGAAAGGAAAAGGGCTGTTCGCTCAGGGGGCTGTACCCAGGTGGCACCCCCAAGCCAGCCAGCCTGCTTCCTCCACTCCTTTCTGGGCAAGAACAAGGCAGGAGCTATGCCCAGGAAGCCTGGAGGAATAGCACCCCACATTCCGAAGTCTGATAGCACCCTGAGACAGCCCCCCTAAAAGAAAATGTGTAAGGTTGGGACATTTGATAGTGGGGGGTACCCGCTCCTGCCAACTGACTGTCCCTCCCCAGTGGCCTGGGAGGAATGACAAGGGTGGCCTTTCCTCTCTGATTTCTTCCCTTGGTTGGAGTTTGGCTTGTCTAGCTGCCATGCAGGTAACTTTATTCGCCACTTGGTCCTCCACATTCTGGATTCATGCCACACATTATTCTATGAACACATCAGAGATTATGCAGATGAGTAGATACAGACCGATAACTAAGTCAGTGTGGGGGTCCTTTTCTACCCCCAGAGTTAATGGTGCCACGCTGTTGCTGCTCCTCGTGAAATCTTACACCCACCCCATCCAGCACACGGCACCATGTCCTGAAGGTGCTTAGTGGGACAGAAAAGAGTTTTGAGAAGCTGAGACTTTTTGACATGCTCCTTAGATCATGAGAGTCGTTCTGTTGTGCTGCAAACCCAGTGAGAAGTCCTAACGTCACAGCTTCCCCAAGGGGCAGGCAACCTGCTCCTGATCCGACCCTGTGATATTAGGCTTTGAGGTGCCTTGAGGTGAGCCAGCAAAATCACAAGTGGAAGTCCGGGCTTTGCTGACCCTGGGTTGGATGTGGCAAGGCAGGGCAGTTACAAAAGGCAGGCAGAGGCAGATGGCAGAAGAGGGGTCTCACCTCAAAAGAGAAAGGTTTGAGCCCTGGCTGGTGTGGTTCAGTGAATTGAGCACCAGCCTGCGAACCCAAATGTCGCTGGTTCGATTCCTAGTCAGGGCACATGCCTGTGTTGCAGGTCAGGTCTCCAGATGGAGGCAGGTGAAAGGCAATCATACATTGATGTCTCTCTCCCTTTCTTCCTCCCTCCCTTCTCTCTCTAAACAATACTACAATATTTAAAAATACAAGAGAGAGAGAGAGAGAAAGGTCTGCCAGACCCAGGGAGACTCAGGAGCTCTATCTTCAGTGCTCATGAAATGAGGAGACTGATCAGCACTCAAGGATGGCCTTGGCCGAGCCCAGCTGCTGATGTGAGTCTGCAGCCTCCCCAGAGGCCAATCCTGTCGCCTGGGCTTGCAGGAGGCCGGGCACTGCTGTCAGGACCACGGAGAGCTTTGGTCAGGAAAGACCAAGGGAAATCTGAAGATAAGGCGAGGCTTTGGGCGTGGGAGTCATATATAAACAAAGCTTGACTGATTGCGGTACACAGACTTCCTAGGTAGAGGTGAGAGACTTTGAGAAAAACACGCCATTTGCATTTAGATCACTGGTGTACCAGGGACTGCAGCAAGGACAGAGGCAGAAGGCTGGATGAAGCTATCAAGGGCGAGAGAGGAGACAGGAAGATGAAGGGACAGAGGAAAAAGAAGCCTTGTTGGGGGAGGTCCTGGGCCATTAATTGCTTGTGAAAACCCCAGCCAGGGTTTGCGGTTGCCTTTTCCAGGGGAAGTGAGCCAGCCCTCCTTCCAAGGTAAACAGGTCCTGAGGTCCTGAGGAGGAAGGCGCTGGGCAGATGGAAAACCAGCTCAGAAAGGAGGGTGGCGGGCTGGGGGCTGGGAGGGGCGGCAGGTGAGGCAGTGGGAGGCTACTGGCCTGGACACCAACCCAGAGCCTGAGAGCTGCTTTGGGCTCCGAGCCCCCCTCCCACGGAGAGTCCCAGATGCATGTTTCACAGTGGGGCTCCTGCGGTGTCGCAGGAATAACAACCGCCATGTTTCAAGAAAATGTGATCTTGTTATATAACCTTTTTAGCTAATTACTTGTACCATCACCACGTAATGTTTATGCAACGCAGCATCATACTACCTAAGCAATTTCTATAACTTGATCTCATTTAGCCTCACAACACCCTGAGGTGTGCAGGCCATATGGTTACCCCCTTGGAGAGGAGAGGAAAACGAGATTCAGAGGGCTGCCCGCCTAGCGCAGGTCTCAGGGCGCGCAGTGCGGCCAACTCCAGGGCCTGAGCAGCAGATGGAAACCGCATGTGGACGAAGCCCCGCCGCCCCGCCACTGACTGATGTCTACTTCTATATTTTATCAAGTCCGGGACACCATCCATGGTTAAGATGAACCATCACTGTATTTACCACTGAGAAAAAAGCACACTGTACATCCTGGTCTCAGGGACGTTAAAATACCAAAAGAAAACTGCCTCTGAGGCTTAGTGAAATATTTTAAGTATCATATGTCTCTGTTATCTCATTTCCTCCCAAGAATAGCCCTTTCTTATCGCCCTCGCTATACAGACGAGGACACAGGGCCGTAGCCAGTGACACAGAGCTAGAGAGCTCAGAGCCTGGATCTGTCCTTGGCAACATCCTGCACCAAGATCCCTGTCCCTTTGAAGGAGATGGGACACATTTGTCATTTGTTCCTTTCTCTGGGCAGCCAGCTGGGCCAGCAGAAACACAATGGAGGCACTTGACTTTCAGAAAAAAATAAAATAAAACCTTGCCTCGTTCCTCTTCACGGCCTCGTCTGGGACCAGGCTCGCTCTGAGTGTCAAGCTGCCTCTGCGCCCTGGGCTTGGCACGGCCGGCTACAAGTGCAGGAAGGTCCTTGCAGCGCTGCCCACTCATTCTCTAGTTCATCGGCCTCCTCACTCTGGGGTCTTTCTCTGACCCATTTCTCCACTTCTCCAAACTCTACAGGCTATCTGTGCCAGATTTGGTAACATCATCCTTGACCCTGAACTTTACTCTTCCCACATCTTCCTTGCCTCCTCCCGTGCCTTCACTCTTCCGCCTCACCCTGCCTTGTTCAAGAGACCTCTTTGTGCATTAATCATGCCCAGCCCCATTTCACACTTCTTCCCCATTGAAGATTTTCTAGAATCCTTGCAAATGAAAATACGGGGCGAACGAGGTAGAACGGGGAGGTCGTATATGTGGGGGAAGTCAACTGGACAAGTTTTCTCGCTTTACTTTTTAATCTCAAGGTCTTGTCACCCACCGTGGGCTCTGAGCTCTGTATCTACAAGCAGGCCTTCTGGTTTCCAACTTACATCATCATCACATTATCCATCCTCTCACCCTCTGTCCTGACCTCTTGGCTGCGCATCTCGTAGTTTTCCATCGTTCAGAAAGCACTTGGGCTTTCATAAGATCTTCCTTATCCTTCGGAAACACCCTTGCTCCCTCCCTTTCAGCCACTGAGTCACTCTTTCCCTTCACCTCTCTCCTTGAAGATTCCCAGCTTTTGAGATGAAGGGTGGCGCCTGGCACTTCCCCCTTTCCCGGTATTGTGCCCCACTTCAACGTCAAAATCACAGCTTGGAAATGCCTCCCAACTGGCAGGACCAATCTATTAGAACATGCCCCTTTTCTTTGTCTTTTTTCCTAATGGCCCCTCTCCTCCCCCATCTGTCCTTCAAATGTCTCTTCTTTTTCTCTGCATGATGGTCGCTCAACTCAGCCTAACTCCCCACAAAGCCTCACTAAGGGAACTTGAACAAAATTCCCACTTTTAGACCATGTACACCTTGACTGGATATTTCTTTTCCATGTTTGATCTAAGTGCTAACCCTGCTCAGGACAAGTTCCTTTGCTCTAAGTACCCCCCAGGGCAGCCATGTCTGCTTCATTCATTCACTCCACACACCTGGACGAGTGACAAATCACCGTGGCTGGGCTCTTATGTCCATTTGGGATGGGAGCTCCATGAAGGCACTCATTCAACAAACACTGAGACCTGAGTGCCAGCCCCTGTGTGAAGCATGATGGATAGAATAATAAACAACAAAAATCCCAGCTCTCTTGGAGCTCCCCCTTCTAATGGAAAATGACCATTAAAAAAAAAATCACTAAATTAGTGTCTAGCCACCTAACCCTGGATGCTAATGAGTGCTGGAGAAAATCTTGAAATGACTAAATGTCCTAGAAGCGCTAAGAGACTAGGTAGGAGGGAGAGAATGAGATGAGAACATTGTTAACGGCTTTATTGAGATATAATTTCCATAGCATAAAATCTACCCATTTAAAGTGTACAAGTCTTCATTATATTCAGAGTTTGTGCAACTGTTTTTTTTCTTTCCTTTTCTTTTCTTTCTTTCTTTTTTTTCTTTTTCTTTTTTTTTTTTTAGAGAAGGGGGAGGGAGGGAGAACAAGAGAGGAACATTAATGAGAGAGAGAAACATCGATTGGTTGGTTGCCTCTTGCATATGCCCTGATCAGGGTCCAAACCACAAACTCAGGCATGTGTCCTGACCTAATGGGCAACCTTTCACTTTGTAGGACAATGGCCAACCAACTGAGCCTTACCAGCTAGGGTAACAGCTCGTGCCACTGTCTATTTTTAGGACATTTTTATCATGCTAAAGAAACCCTGCACCCATGAAGCAGTCACACCTCCTCTCCAAGGCCCTGGCAACCACTAATTTACTTTCTGTCTTTATGGATTTGCCTATTTTGGACATTTCATATAAAGGACTCGCACAAGATGGTATTTTCGTGACTAGCTTCTTTCACTTATCATAATATTTTCAAGGTTCATACATGCTGTAGCATGTTATTAGGACTTCATTCCTTTTTATAGCTGAGTAACATTCCACTGTATGGATATAGCACATTTTGATTATCCATTGATGGACATTTGAGTTGTTTTTACCTTCTGACTATTATGAATATTGTTGCTATGAATATCAGTGCACACATGTTAATATGGTGTTTTCATCTCTCTTGGGTATATCCTTAGGAGTGAGATTGTTGGATTATATGGCAACTCTATGGATAACCATTTGAGGACCTCCCAAACTATTATATGAAGTGGCTCACCAAGTTTACATTACCACCAGCAATCCGAGGGCTCTCATTTCCCCACCTCCTTGCCAACACTGTGATCTGTCTTTTGATTATAGTCATCTTAGTGGATAAGAAATGATATCTCATTGTACATTGTAGTTCTGATTGCATTTTCCTGATGGTGGATGATGCTGACCATCTTTTCATATGTTGATGACAATATCTGCATTATGTTTATGGGGCAGCTATTGACTTGGTCTCCTGCACAGTGCCTGCATGTCATAGGTACTCAGTAACAGTTGTTGAATGAAGCAAAGAAAGTGCCTTGCAGGATGTGGATTCCATTAGCTATGACAGGACTGGAGAGGAAATGGTTGCATGAGGGGGAGTATTTTGCAAATATGAAGCAATATATTTCAACCCCTTTCACCCCGTCCTGCTGCCTTTAAACCATGTTCCACTTGGAGCCTCCCTTCCTAGAGGCTGGGTCAGAAGGCCTGTCGCCTGAAGCCAGAGAAAGAAAGGGAACACAGAATAAAGGAAGAAGAAAGTTGGCTCAACCACCAAGACTTGTAGGGAGAAGATTTGCGAAATTGCTTGAGCTCCCCTTTAACATGACAAGGGCTGGTCAGGCAGGCAGAGAGTGAGTTTCTGCCACTGTTCAGAAGCATCTGAGGGCTGGGCGACTGGCCCCGCACCATGGGCAGTCCCAGAGGGCTGAGAGCGTGGATGGAAGTGGTCTGACTGCAAGTGGATGAGTTTGTACTCTGGCATTCTTGCCTTCCCTGTGTGGTGCCCAGGCTGAGGCTGAGATGAGATCCCCAGGCCACTGTGGGTGACCCTGATGCAGGGTCTGGGGCAGGCCTGGGTGGGGAGGCAGAGACCCAGAGGGCCCTCAGCCATCAAGTGCTGGTCAGCCAAGGAGCCACCCTGGGCCCTGACCAAGCCACAAGACACCAGGATCTCAATTTGACATGTAAAGGCCACAGGTAGGCAGTCACAGGGCAGGCAAAGGGTTCCACACCAAGACCTCAGACCCCAGGAACCCCCAAGTGATGGTCTAAACTCCTCCACTGGAAGGGTGAGTTATCCCACTCCTCTTACAGTGAGCAGAATGACAGTCATCAGAGGAGCAGGGAGAGTGGCTGGAGATGGAGAGATCGCAAGGGCAAAGCAGGACCGAAAAGACTTTAATTTCTGCACTGGATAAGACCGAAGCTTATTTTCAGCTACCTAAGAAGTGAGGTCTTGTCAGGAAGTCCAGATTACAGCCAAGCAAAGAGAAACTATAGCCACAGTGGGTGAGGAAATGGCACCCCTGCCCTTGGGCCTATTTGTGGCTGGTTAGCAGCGAACTAGCCCAATGTAGGACAGTGACGTGGTCAGACCTTGACCTGAGCCTCACTGTGTTGCTGTGTCTGCGTCCACCTTCTGGGCCTGCTCAGTGGTCAGGGGGCATCTGGGAAAGAGAATGTCTCACCTTTAGCCAATAAAACAGCTCAAAATGCATGTCCTTCGTCATCTTTGGCTATGATTTTTAAAAGCAGCTTTCAGGGGCATTTAGATGGGCAATGCAAAAGAAACATCATTCCTCCAACAGTGATACTGCCTGATGTTTGAGGCCTTACTTTGTTGCAGGTGCTGGGTGTGGACTTTGGTAAGCAGGTGGTGAAGAATAATGAAGGGTGCTTGAGCAGGAATGAGACGTGATCAGATTTGTAGTTTGGGAGGACAAGGCTGGGGGTGTTGTGGATAAGGGAAAAGAATAAGCTACAGGGAATAAAATTAGAAGCAATTGCCTTGGATGGGGCTCAAGCTTTTGTTGGCTGGACCCAAGGCATGGATGGTAGAGAAAGAAAGGAATAAAAATGTAAGGAACATTTAGGTTGAATCATTAGGAGATGCCTGTGGGTAGTGAAGGGAAGGGGAAATGACTAAGGTCTATAGTTAGGGACACTTGGTAACCACTGTCCTGTCATGAATTAAGGCGGTGGCGTTTTGGGATTTGGGAGACGTGGGTAGAATCCTAGGCAGATGAGGGCACCCAGGGAGACAAACAGAACCCAAACATTGTTGCGCGAACACCTGGGCTAGGTCCCTGAGGGATGCTGGGCTCAGAGGGCAGCTAAAGGAAAGAAGCCAGGTCAGGATGCCAAGCAAGGGCAGTAAAAAAAAAAAAAGAAGGCGACCCAGAAGCCCGTGCTGTTATTGAAACCAGATAGAGGAGAACAGTCTAGAATGGGATTAAAAGCGGGAAGTCCGCAAGAGACAGCTGTGGAGACCCGGGTCAGGCTGCCTCTCATCTCCAGCCAAGGGGGAAGGTGGGTGCCATGGGTCAGATACTCTGGTGGTTAAAGAGAAGCCAGACTGTGGGACTTCTAGGTGAAATCTCCCAAATGGTAAATATCAAATCAGCTAAGAGTAACCACAACCAATGGTGGCTCCAGAAAACCACCTCCGGCCACATCTAGCTCATCCGTCCCAAGTTTACAACCCTGGTTTTGACAGAGATCATGGGCTAGCTCTCCCATGGACAGTTTTGGTGGGAGGAGAATGACAGGGGCCTGGGGACTATAGACACTGGCTTCCTTTTGGATGCTGAGCCAAGCCAAGCTGAGAGGCTGAGAGGCTGAGAGGGGGACAGGAACAAGGGGCGGGCTGGGGCAGGGGGCAGGGATGGGTGATGATGCAGGTGAAGGGATTTAGCAAGTTTGAGGGCTGAAGGGAAGGCAGAGTAGGCTCTAAAGGTGTTACTGTTTTTTCCTTTAAACTAGAAATTTTGCTGCAATTATTTTCACCCACTTCATCTCCCTCTCTGGAGGTAATCACTTTTTCACATCTCTACCTACACATGTTCACATACACACATGTAATTTTTAAAATTAGTTACCAGATAATCCCATACATATGTTACAGAGCTTTTTCCCACTCATCTGTGCACACAGACATCTAGTTCCTTTTTATGGCTGCCTGGCATTTGCTTGGCTGTGTAATTTATTTTATCATTCCCTTATTGGTGCAACATGGTTTCCGAATGATTGTTATTGATGCTGTCAGCCTCACATACTGATTTCTGGACACTGATGTGAGCCCTTCTGTAGGGCAAATTCTTAACACTGGGCCCACCAGTCAAGTGTACTGTTTTCTCAAAGGATTTGTTGAATGTGCTGCTCTTCCCCAGAGCCCGGGAATGAAAATTAAGGGAAGATGTATATCCAAGGAAGCTTGTAAACTGAAAACAAGGCTTTAACGTATCTCCACCTGACAAATACAGGGTGGGGCGCAAGCAGATTTACCATTGTGAATACATGAAACAGTTTGTTCTTTTGTTATTACTTATCAATCAGTGTATTATTTTCCATAAGAACAACTATAAACCTACTTGTGCCCTACCCTGTATTTTCAGACCACAGTTGACTATGGGTAGCAAAACTGCAGATCAGGGGAGACTAGTTATTATGTATCTGAACTGAACCTGGTGGTCTTTTCCTAATTTCTCCTCTAAGGAAGCTGGCATTCCATTTAACCCTTTCTGACATGCCTCAGCCTTACGATGGAGTGGACAACTTGATGGCAAATGTTTTTTAAATTTATGCAAAACCGGGTGGGGAGGAGGACATAGGGGAGCAAAAAGGGGATGGATGTAATACAACAACAATAACATTTTTAAAAAATTGTATGCAAAACCTTTAAAACCACACATATTAAATCCAAACCTTTCATTTAAAAAATTTTAAAACTTTTTTTAATTCAAAAAAATGTTTATTGTTGTTCTATTACAGTTGCCCCAATTTTCAAACCTTTTAATGCTAATCTAACTACATGGTCCTTGTTCAGTATACACAGTGGGGCAAAAGTAGTTTTACAATTGTTCTTATGGAAAGTATTACAAAAATTAATAAATAACAAATGCTGTGTTTTGTGAACGCACAACAGTACACTTGCTTTCGCCCCTGTACAGCCTCTTTTTAATCATGATGTTGTGGGTAGGGCTATAGTTATTAATAGGTAACTCGTACTCATTAATCTATTATGGAACGAATAGAAATAACGAAGGAGAAAAGTTTTACCTCTACCTTTCTTTAGGCCTCCGCCTTCCAGGCCCAGAGTCAGCATTCGAGGAAGAATCTGGTTTCCGAGGGCCAATGAAACATACAAGGAGTCATGGTGTGGGAAATTTGTTCCCAGGTTTCAGGGAGACCAAAGGTTGAAGTCCGTTAAAATTTTTAAAAATATGATTGTTACACTCCTGGGATTTGGTATTTAATCTGTGAAATCAGTTTAATTAGATTTTCAGAAGATCATTCTTTGCCACAAGGGTGGGTAAAGAAAACCTCTCTGTTTCTGCAGAGAACAGGAAAACAGGCCCGAAAAAGGGGCAGGCGGTCAGCAGGCTGTGCAGGCGCCTGGATCCCACGGGGGACGCGCACTTGGCTCAGAGCGCCCTCTTCCGGACCTGCGCTCCACTGCACCAGCCTGGGCCCGGCCCAGCTAGGGCGGGGCACGTCTGATTCTCAGTGTTCAGAAAACTGCTCCAATTCCGAATGTCAGCCTGAGTTTCTCCCGCTTTAGCCACTAAAACCCTAAGATAGTCTTTTTTCAATATTTGTGCTATATTTCCAGGTTACACAGAATGGTCTCCACTAAAAAAGGATTGCTTTGCTTATTGTTTTTCAAAAATACCCTCCTTTGACCCTGGATTCCAATTAAGTTTGTTAACTGTCAGAAATGCATGCATGACTTGGGGACAGCTGGGAACTAGGTCTAGAAAGCAAAGGACAAGGGCAAGCCGTTCTAGGTGTCCTTACCCAGTGCATTTGAGCAAAACACGCTTAAGATTGAAGGGCTCTGTTCTACTCTAGAAAGTTGTCAGAACATAATGTTGGCCTCATACTTTCTCCATTCACTTAACAAACACTTGAATGACAGGCAAAGTGCTAGGAGCAGGTTCACGGTAAGGAACAAGATGAGGATAGTGTTGTTTTAACACATCATGTGTGATAACTAGGTGGCATTTTTATTGCAAGATGCCTGGAAATCTAAGAGCATCATAATGGGTTCCCAGAGCTTCAGTAATGTGCTTTTAAATTACCTGTTAATCGCTGCTATTTAGTTTAACTAGGTTAATCCTCTCAACTCAGAAATGGGTTCTTTCTCATTTCTTAAAAGAGGCTATTCAATCTTCCAAGAAAGGACTGAAAAATCCTCCTCACCTCTGTTAGGATAGGAGGAGGAGGCAGGATGAAAGAAAACATCTTTTCCAAATAACTGCCTGTTTTGCTTGGAGCCAGGGTGGGCAGCACTGAGGCTGGGCCCGTTTGGATGTGGCAGCCAGTGGTTCCCTGGCCCTGGCCTCAGGCCCACAGCTCCCTCCTCACCCTGCTCCTCCAGACAGAAAAGAAGCCCCATTCTCCCTCTTTCTCATTCAGGTGCAGGAGCTATTGGCCAGGTGGAGGGGCATCAGGTCCTGCAAAGGGTCACCCCCAAAGACAGGGGTGCTTCTTGCAACAAGATCATAACATTTGCAGGGCTGAAGACAGCGGTGACCCTGCTGGGGAATGGACCAGGCGAGGTCATCCGAGACAGATAAGGGGATGACGCAAGGCCCTGGGCTGTGAGGAGCCAAGTCCCAGTAGAACTCCCGATGGGATCCACTAGTTATTTATACTCTGACTTTTACTAAACTTCCGATGAACTCGGAGAGGCAGATGGACTCTCTTCCTCACTTCTCTTGGATTTATAACTGTAATGTGATGCCTCTTTGGGACAGTCATGGATCCTTCCAGTCTGCTCTCCGGAGGATATGTGAACTTGGTTTTTTAAAAAAGCTAACCTTTTCTCTAAGATCACTCCTGATTTCCAAAGGGCTGGTTCTGAATGACTATAGCTTATTGGCTCGCTCCATCGAAAGTTTTAAAATTTCAGTCTCTTTACCCAGTTACACTGTTCAATGAAATCCAGTTCATTCAATGCAACTCAATAAATATTTACTGAGTTGAGCACTGAGTTAGGAAAAGACCTGGGCACTGCCCTCAGGAAATTCACAGGCCAAAGGATGAGACGCACAGATAAATAAATCATTTCAGCCCAGGGTGGTAAGTGCGATGATAGAATCATGCACAAAGCAGCAGTTTCTTGCCTCTGCTCCCATGGAGTCTGGAAAAAGAGCCAGACGTTAGTTGGAAAACTGCACAAATAAAAGTAGAACTTAAGCTCTGACCAGTGCCATGGAGGAGTGGCTTTAATGGGCCTTTTGCCGGGAGTCCACTAGGGTATCCTCGACGAAGATGCAGTTGTGATCTGAAAGGTGGGTCGGGGAGAATTAGCTGTAGGTTGGGGGAACAGTGGCCCAAGCAGAGGGGACAGAATGTGGAAAGGAACTGTGGCAGGAGAACAGAGAGTGTGTTCAAGGGACCAAAGCAAAGCCGGGCCAGAGCTGGGACTGGAGGGGGAGAATTGGGTGGCTGGGCCTGTGAGGTCAGCAGGACCAAATCCCACGTAAGGCCTAGTCAGCCATGGCCTTCACTTCTGCGTGCTCATTTCCTGTCTGTGCAAAGGGGACCAGAGCATCATCTATCTTGTAGGAATAAGTGAATCCCTTTAGCACTTAGAGGAATGACCTGTATCAGCTGCTCTTACTGCTGTAATTATCATCCTCATCATCTCCCCAGGATGAGTCTGCAAATGAAGACTATGCTGGCCCAGGCCGGATATTTCTTTTAAACACTTCACGCTGGCCATGTGGACCCAGTTCCACATGAGTAGAGGTTGCAGAGGCCACAGAAATTAGCACACACTCCTGTAAGCGTAACCACTGGCTTTCGGGAGACATTCTGAATGAATGACCAGCTGGGCTGCTGACCACAAGTCTCAAAAACAACCACCAAGAGTTTCTCCCCAAGTATCCAGAAAAAAAAAACGAGACAGAGGAAGGAGGACAGGGCCTCCTGAGAGAAGGCTGTCTATAAATGGAAAATTATACTGGGAGAAAACAAATCTTATTTGATGTGGACCCATTTTTGACTGTCTGGAAATCCAGGACAGAAGGAAGTGCAGGGGACAGGGAGTGAGCAGGTGTGCCAGGCGGAGGCCGCCAGCCCAGGGACCGGGGACTGGTGTGCTGCCCTGGGGGTGCCGAGGAAGGTGCGCAGTGGCTGCGGAGGCGCCCGCCTCAGGCACTGAACAGACCCAGGCGCCCCTGGGCTGCTCTGAGCTGTGCTGCTGCCCAGGATCCAAATGTGGGCCCATGGCTGAGATGGGGAGCGGGGAGCTGGGGTGGGAAAGGCAATGTGGGGGAATGTCAGGGGAGTCTGGAGACTGGGGCAGGCATTCCAGGGACAGTTGTTTCTCTTCTGATCAATTTAGAGGCTCTATCACCCTCAGCTACGTAGGGTGGGGAGGATGGATAGGTGGCGCACAGAGGACTTTAGGTGGAAATACTCTGTATGATACCACAATGGCAGATACATGTCATTCTACATTTTTCCAAACCCTTGGAATGGACAACACCAACAGTGACCCCTGAAGTAAAGCAGGGACAGGGGCTGACAGCGATGTGTCAGTGTAGGTTCATCAAGGGTAACAAATGTACCACTCTGGTGGGTGGCAGGAGGCAGGGGACATATGGGAACTCCCTATACCTTCCTCTTCATTTTGCTGTGAACCCTAGAAGCGCTCTAAGAAAATAAAGCCTATAAAGTTTTTAAAGGTTAGGTGACACAGCTGCTGGGAGGCAGGGCGAGGACTCAGGGCTGCTGTGCACCAGCTCAGAGCTGGGGTCTCCTCTGCTCCCCTCAGCGGTGGGGAGGCTGGCTGAGACTCAGGAAGGAAAGTCACCGCACAGCTCTGAGTTACCGTGGCTCTTTCATTGGCCTACAGGCAGCACCCAACCCTCGCAGCTCCCCTTCTGCCTCGGAGCCCTGGGCCTGCCCAAGTGAAAGGTGTTCGTGGGAAGGAGCTGCAGACAGGCTGCGCTGCAGCCCCTCCAGTCACACACACTCAGCTCCTCAGCCGGCTAGCGTGGGCTGTGTGCCCGCTAGGGATGAGCGCATGTGTTCAGCTACAACGTATGTTTACACTTTAAAATGGTGATCCTTCTGACTCAGCCCGCCCACCCCCAACAGCACAGAAAATCCCCATTTTCCCCTTCAATGCACTTCAGAATCTGTGTCTTGTAGGTGACTGTCTGTGTGATCATACTTTCCTGAGAGAATAGAGTGACTAAGAGGCTAAATATTGAAGATCTCTATCAATGATGTGATAGTGAAGCAAAGTCCAGAGCCTATGAACCCCTGCCATAGTCTCAGATAATGAGGCTATGAACCAGACTATAAAATGTTTATGCATTGATTATAAAGGGGTTGAACAAACACAACTGTAAGCACCATTCGCACTGTTCTATCAGAATTCAGAAGGAAACCGACCAGACACGGGGGAGGTGCAGGAATACGATCCTTTATTCACGAGCGGTCCCAGAGGAGAAGCTCTCCAAATTCTGGGCCCCGAGCTGAGGCAAGCAGCAATTTTTATAGCTGAAGCTTTACTCCCTAGCCTACGTGGCATACGCAGGTATACAGAAGCAAATGCAAAGTTAGACCTAGTTTTCAGCGCACTTCTTATCACTCAAGCTGGCTACCTCCCAAGAGCCAAGGCCATTAAGGGGGGGCTTCCTTACATCCCCCTTACAGCACCACCACTGTCTTCATTTATGGGCCATGTAAGAAGTTTCACATCTTGCAAGTTATCCGCCTTCAGTAGCTTGATCCTCACAGAATTTTATTGAGGTGGTTAGTATTACATCATCATTTTGTAGATGAGGAAATGGAAGCTCAGAGAGGTTATGTGGCTTCACAAGGGCACACAGCCACTAAGGAGCGGTGGGCTCCATGGACTGCTTTTTAATTGCCGTGCTCCCCTTGCTGACCTTTGAACCTTTTGCACATCTTATCCTGATGGGTCCTATGGATTCCTTCTCCCTTCTACTTTCAATGTCACACCTAGCACAGTGCCTGGAGAGGAGAGCTGTCAATCAATGGTACTCTCCATCCCTCTCCCTGCACAGCCCGCCTCCCACCACCTATCTGGCCCCCTGCTCCCCATTCCCCTCTCAGAGGAACCATCTTTCTGGCTGGTGCTCCCCAAACTGGAGGACACCTAAGCCCCACCTGGGAAGGAGCATTACAGTGTAGACTCAGGGGTCTGCCTCAGACCCCTGGAACATGCATTTACAACAAGTATCCCACACAATTCTGATTTGGGTGTTCCTTGGATCATACTTTGAGAAACACTAATCTGTAGGTTTTTTTTAAAGAAAATCTATTTTGTCTTATTTAAAACACCCGTTAAAAATGCACATGGTAAAGAAAATCAGAAAGCTCAATGCAGTGGACAGCGAAAACGCTGTCTCTCCACGCACAGGGGTGTTCGTGACAGCAGCTGGCACTATCATCATAGTGAAAAGCTAAAAGTAACATAAATGTCCCTCCCCAGGGGATATCGGCAAATACAATGCAGGCAATTGGTAAAGTCAGAATGTACTTACAAAATTTACTTCTACAACAAATATTATATGTAGGTAATGTATCAAATGGATAGATCTTAGAAATGCTGTTGAATGAATAAAAGCAAATGGCAGAACTGCACACACAGAACAAACTGTTTATCCTCTTACGCCCGTGCACACACACACACACACACACACACACTTCATAGTAGAGCTGACAGTTGCCTTGGAGGAGGAGGATAGAAATGTTACAAAAAAGGGAAACTTCAACTTTCTAATATTTTATTTCTTTCCTACAAAAAAAAATCTGAACTAAATCTGAGAAAGTGTTAAGATTTGTTAAATCTGGGTAGAGTGCACACACGCATTTCTTATTACTTCTCTTCTGTTTTTTTTTTTTTTTTTTTTTAATGAAAAGCAAGCAGACCCTGCTTTCCATGGTCATCCAGCTTCCTTCCCTGAAGGCAGCCTGCCCTTATTTTATTTGTAGCCTAATCAAGGAAATCTAAGCTGGTGCTCCCCTACTCTCTCCAGCACCTGGTCTTATCAATTAAATTGCCTTCTGATCTTCAGTCTATCCAGTCCCTTTCCCTGTAGGCTCCTTCTTGCTGACAGACATCCTCAGGCCTCTCATTCATGAAAACTCTCCATTCTCAATTCTCCCCATTCCTACTTCCTCAAGGCATTAGTGCTCCCCTGCTATGACACGGTCCTCCCCAGGAGGGTGGGGTGGACTCAGGCCCTCAATTCCTCCTCATTGACTCAAGCCCCTCCTCCCCTCTCCTGCCTTCCTGATCCATCCATCTTCGAAAGCAGAACTCAGTGATCATTTCTTCATCTTTAGGTTTGTTCACTTTTCTTCAGAATCTGATGCTCTTGGCTGCCTCTTTCTTGGCCCTGTCTCCTGCTCTAACTTTTGGAGGTATTCTTTATCAGTCTCTTTCTTTTCTTCTTCCCTTCAGCATCCCTGCTCTCACACCCATGATGGGGCTCCCCACAACCAGCAATTCTGTCTTCTCTTCTCTCCACAGATGACCTCACCAAGCCCCTGGTCCAACCTCAATGAGCATTCTGGCGGAGATGCTAATTTCCTCTTGAGTTCTCTTTCTGTGGCCTCAGAACCACATTTCCAACTGTCTGCGGAGCATGCCCACCTCAGTGTCCTGCAGACAGAGCAGCCTCAACCTGATAGATTCTTTGGGAATTCTGTATTTCTGCTATGTCAGAGCCTCTCAAGTTTAACATGCATATGAATCACGCGGGGCATCTTGTTAAACTGCAGGTTCTGGTTCTGAGAGTCTGGGCCTGAGAGTCTGCATTTCTGATGAGCACCTGGCTGGGCACTGCCTATGCTGCTGGGCCAAGAATGCCGCAGTGGGTGGCAACATGCTAGGGAGATTTCCATTCTTCAGGTTAAGGGATCTTAACTCTGTCTGCAAATCAGATCCACCTAGGGGTTACAGAAATTCTAACGTGCTTTTTAAAATGTGCATGTGGCTATGAAAAACAGTATGGCAGCTCCTCAAAATATTAAGAATAGATGGTTCGATTCCCAGCCAGGGCACGTAAACAGGTTGCAAGCCAGGTCTCTAGCCAGGTCTGTAGCTGGAGGCAGGTGAAAGGCAACCATACATTGATGTCTCTCTCCCTCTCTCCCTTCCCCTCTCTCTAAAAATAATAAATACAAACAAACAAACAAAAAAGAATAGTTACCATGTGACCCAGCAATTTCCCTTCTTGGTATTTACCTGAAAAACTCAAAAATCTTTATTCACAAAGATATATTCACCCCTATGTTCATTGTAGTATTATTCAAGGTGGCCAAGACATGGAGAAAACCAAAGTGTCCTTTGATAGAGGATTGGATAAAGAGGATGATGATGATGATGATGATATATATATATAGAGATATATAGATATGATATATACACACATACATATACACATATACAAAGGAATATTACTCAGCCATAAGAAAAGATGAAATACTGCCATTCCTAACAATATGGATGAACCTTGAGAATATTATGCTCAGCAGAATAAGTCAGTCAGAATAAGCTAAGAACCACATGATTTCACTCATGTGGGATATAAAACTGAAACTCATTGACACAGACAACAGTATGGTGGTTACCAGAGGGAAGGGTTAGAGGGTAGTAAAGGGTAAAAGGGGTTCATATACATGCCGATGAAAGATGATTTGATTTTGGATGGTGGAAACACAATGCATTTATACAGGTCAGGTACCACAGAATTGTACACTTGAAACCCTATTGATCCTACTACTCAAACCCAACACATTTCATTAAAAAAAATAAAATATCACAAATAAGTCTGAGGAATCATGTGGCATCTTGCTGTTTCTATCGCCAGACAACTTAGATCTTATTTATCAGCCTGCTCAACTGTTTCCTTTTCAGAAACATAGATAACTACCCAAAACTTTTCTGATATCCTTGTTTTTCAGCTGTGGCTGAATGAAAGCAGCTCAATTTCATACAACACATTTAATGTCCTTTCCTTCAAGAATTAACTCATCTTTCTGGGCTTGAGTTAACTGAACAAGCAATGCCTGACCTCATCTGAACCCTGCAGATGTGTTTTTGCCCCCCCCCAAAATTTCTGAATTTCACCAAGAGGACCCCTCTTCTGAGGAAAGGCGTTGATGGGGCCGGGAGCGTGCCCGGACCTCAGTCTATAATGAAAGCGCAGTGCCACGCCACTCTCCACTGTGTTCCGTTCATGACCCCAGGACGGGAGCCAGCTCCTTCCAGTTCCCCCGCCATGTGTCAGCCCCGAGCCTCTTCTTTCTCCCCGAGGTGTCTGAGTGCTGTGGAGATGTGCCCACAGTCCCTGCGCAGTGTGTCCCCTCGGAGCAATGTTGGCATTTTCTGGGATGTCAATAGTCTGATGCCAGCCCTTCATCCTCGCAGCCGGTGCAGCAAAGCTTATCTTCGAAATTTTAAACTGATTGATGTTCTGTACGGTGTTATTTAAATATGTCAACAGAGAACATTGGCGGGGGTGGGGAAGACCGAACAAAACAAATGTGTATATGTTTAAAAAAAAGTTAAGTTAACCTCCTCCTTTTTTGGCCTGGTCCCAACCAAGACAAACGAATCCAAATTTCTGGGTGTGGGGCTCAGGCACCTGCATTCCATAAGTAGCTGCCAGGTTTCCTTTGGACTAGGATTGTGCTAAAGACTGAAGAGATGGAAGTAAATAAGATAAAGCCCTTGGGGAGCTTACGTGCTCACAGAGGTGGTGATGAAATGGAAAAAATAAGTATCGGAGAGCATTTCAGGCAAGTGCTGTAACGGAAAATTTCGAGTTCTGAGATAGAGAAAAATGGGGAAAGGGCAGCTTTTGTTAGGATGGACGGGAAAGATCTTTCCGTGGAGGAGACATCTGAGCTGAGAGGTGAGCCACGAGGAGGAAGGCGCACAAAGGTCTAAGGGAAGAGGCGCATTTCCGGCTGAGGGCACAGTGTTTCAGGCTGAGAAAACAGCACAGGCGTCAGCGCTGGGCAGGTCCATGCATGGTCAAGTCAAGGAAGAGACGGGAAGGCAGTGGTGTCGGTGGAACATGAAGAGGGGGGGAAGGGGGTGTGGGGTGAAGCTTCGGAGAGGCTGGGGCCTGAGCGTGCAGGACACAGGGGTGGGGGGTATGATGAATGTCACAAATAAGGCATCACATTTTAATGGGGGTTCCCAGGAGGCACAAATCATTGGTGACGGAGATATTGGGAAGGGTTACTCGAGATGATCTGCAGACATGATAACAGAGGACACTACATGGGCAAGGAACAGAGTCGGGAGAACGCAAGGTGAGAATTGGAAACGGTGTACTTTGAATTAAGGACGGCTTCTATATAATGAGCTCACAGAATGATCATTTACAGCCAGGTTTTCTCACACGCTTCCTGCTCAACATCACCACATGGCCCAGACAGAACTGTGATTCCTGCCCCCTGATTCCCCGGCTTTTCTTTCTCAAACGTTGTAAAAGTTAACATCCCCAGTGCCTCGGACCCCAAACAGGGAAGTCATTCTTTCTCTCTCCTTCATTGAGCCCTATTCAATTCATCAACAAGTTCGATTTGTTCTATCTCCCAAGTACATCTTTAGTCCAACCGCTTCTGTCTTCTCTGTTACTGCCACTATGTCCCAAGCCACCATTATTTCTTACCTGCCTCCTTGTTTTAATCCTTGTCCTGTTCCCCCTCCCCACCCCCGCCCCTGCCACGGCAGATTGCTTAAGTCGTGTCACACCCCTGGTTTCTTTAAACCCTTCCAGTGGCTTCCTGTTGCTCTACCCACAGGAAGGCCGTGATTTACTTTTCCCACAACTGTGTAGTAGGTACTAGTACTTAACCCATTTTGCATATGAGAAACTTGAGGATCAGAGAGGTTAAGTAACTTACTCACGGTGACACAGCTCGTAAATAGAAGGGCCAGGATTCAGACCCAGCACTATTAGATGCCAAAGTCTGTATTCATAAACCACCGTTTTTGTACCACCTTCTGACAGTGACACAGGGACATTCCCTACCACCATGCCTGCTGGAGGGTGAGCAGCTCAGTGCCTTTCAACAGTCCCAAGGCGTGAGGCACTGAGTAATGAGCTAATTTGGAGGCGCTGTGGCGGAGCTGTCTACCAGGGCTGTGAGCCCTCGGCGGAGATGCTCTCATCAGCACCAGGAATACTCACTCCATTGTGTCGGGCCCCACCTAACTGTTGTTTTATTGTCTGCCCTTCACTGTTGAGTAATGCCACTTTCCATTTTAAGCTGGGAGCTTCGGGAGATGACCACGCTATAAGCCAGGGGTTAAAGCTAACTGCTGCCTGGGGGATTACTCACCCACTTCAAGACGTGGCCAGCATCACACCCTCCCACTCAGGACGCTGCTGGAAAATCTCCTTCCTTGCCAAAGCCTAAAGGAAATCTGGTTTCCCCTGGAATCAGACTAGGAGTGCTGCCAGGGCTATCAAAATGCTGGCGAGTTAACTGGGTCTCCAAGTAAAACTACTGTGGTTATTCATTCATTCATCTAACATTTGCAGAGGGCCTACTATGTGCCAGGCACTCTGCTCCACGATTGACAGAGATGGCTTTAGAGGGCTAACAGTCTAGGGGAGGATAAGCAGCCAATGATAATAAAATGTTATAACCAGTGTAACAAACGAGATGCCATGGAAGCCCGACAGCTTGGGAAACCAACAGCTGAAGGATTTATACCAAAGTTGGTGTGAAGGACAAGGAGAAGCTGGCTAGGTTGCGTAATTACAAACAGCCAAAACTGACTTGGACTGATAGCGGCAGAAAGAGGATTCCGAGAACCTGGGGCTGCCCGCAGAATCACGGGGCAGGTGCAGTGGCCCGGCATCACACTGCAGGAATAATCCAGCCAGACCGTGGTGTGTGTGTTGCTGCAGTGAGTAGCCCTCAAAAATGGGTGGGGGCTTCAGGTGCTGGTCAGTCAAAAGGATGACAAACGTCCAGGACAGCAGGTAGAAGCAAGGAAAGTGGGGAGGAGAAGGCTGTCTCAGAATGACCTAAGATGCTGAGTCAGAGGACCCAGAAGGAAGAGCTTAAAGAGAGTGCTGACGGACTGGGGCAGGCAGCCCCGGGCCAGCAGCCAGGCTCTCAGGACTTTCGTTGGTGAGTGAGGTTTGCTATTCAACCAGAAACTTCGAGGCCTCTGCTAGGAAACCACTTGTGCCAGCAGGTAAGCAGGAAGCCTTTCCCTTTGTTTGAGCGTTCCTGAGGCCTTTCTGCCTGGCCATTGTTCTCGATACTAGGTTTAAGATGACAGAGTAATCTCTAGATCAGGAGACCTGTTCTCTGCCTAATAGCTGGAAAAGATGGCTGGGATAAGTTGGTGGGATAATGGTAACAGCCAGCCTTTACTGCTGTGCTCACCTGTGTTTACATGCATTCGTGCACTTAATCCTCATAATAAGCCTGTTAGTTTACAGCCGAACAGATGGAAGCACAGAGATTAGAAACGGCTTGGCCAGGATCCCATGGTTAGCAAAGTGTGGAGCTGGGATGCAAATGTAGACCTAGCTCATTGCAACGAAGAGTCTGGTGACAGAAGACAAGACATGAGGATCAGATTTTAAAATACGATCATCACGGAAAACTTTTTTTTTTCTATGCTAAGTACAAAATAAGGATGGGAAGCCTGGTGCCTTAGCCATTACCTCTCTCCTGGGTACCATTTTGAATCCTACAGTCAGCTGTTGCTCTCTGAGAAATTTTCCAATTTCATGCAAGGAGAAGAAGCCCTGTTTTCCTAAAGGGAAACTTACGTGAGAAACTTTTAGCATTAACTCAAGGTATGGACACCTAAACTATAGTAAGAGGTATATATTGTATTTTTCAGTGGACTTTTAAAATAAGAATTTCCCTGACTATACTATGCTACATGTTTAAAAAAAAAAAGGCGGGGGAGGGGTATGGAAAGATATAAAGAAGAAAACAAAATAATAATTGTACCCTTACCACCCAATGACAGCTGCTGTCACATTTTAGGGGAGGCAGTTGTAACACATAGTCTCTTTTTCCAATGCGTATGGATAGGTATCATCTTTTAAAACCACTATTTTTAATGCCTTAAATGCTTGTTGGTGTCTTAATTTCATCATTCTCCTCAAGGGAGAATTTTATCACAGTATTCAATTTTACAAATCCACTAAGTGAGCCTCAGGGGGGTGGTGCCCAGCAGGGAATGCCAGTGTGTGAATGAGTGGGCAGGCGCTGTGCCTGCCCCTGGGGTGCACTGGATGTAGCACACGGGCCTGGCTCTTTAAGGGGGACTTGGTGTTCCGTTATTTATTAACATTTCTAGCTGGTAACCATTACCTGAAAAATGTTTAACCTAATGATTAACCTAATCAGGCAACCATTTATTTATGAGGAGAGATTTCCTCCACAATCGATCCCACGATGACATTCAGCGATGTTGCTCAGGCGGAAAGTACAGCAGCAGTTTCTAGGACTGAGCGCCAAGTGGTTCTGATCCCACTTCCCTTTCTCTGGCCTGGGGGACCCCATCTCACTCCACGCCCCAGTCAAAAGGCAGCACAAAACCCCACAGCCCAATACACACGGCACTCGGCTTGCTCCTGAAAGAATGCGGCCCGGCCTTGGCAGTCCCGTCGGCATCTCCTCTCAGAGCCCGCATGGCGCAAACCAGCGCAAAGCTAAGTCTATGTGGTCACTGCTGCCATCAACTCTTGGCACATCCAGTGCCACCCCCATCCCCCGTCGTCTGCCCAAGTGTTCGGAACAAATTCCTACCCGTTCAGGAGCCCCGTGTATTCTCTCTGTGCTGTCCAGACATCTGTTTCGAGTTGGGAGTCAGGGGCCGGTCAAGCATTTGCACAATGCAGCTGGATTTGCTGATGTACCCAGAATTGCTTGCATATGAGTTTTCTGACCCTGAAAAGGCCCCTAAGAACGATACTCAGGCCTCCAGCAGGACTTCACCCCAGTCAAAGGGAACAAGAGAAAAGAACTTTAATCCAGTTAATAAGTTAGAACCAAGAGGGAAGCAAAGCACCTGGTTCCTCTCTTTCCTGCCCTGTCTCCGCGGGCAGCTTTTCCTACTTGGCCAGTCCTCCTCCTGAACCGAGGTGCTGTCACTGCCAAAGGCATCCATGGGGTGACCCAAGAAGCCAAGGGGTAACAGTAGATACTCTACTTAACGTGCCTTATTCAGAGCTCCTTCCTACCGTGGCTTTTGTGCTTTCTTTCCTCATGCTTTAGGATTCATCTTTACTTACAAAAGTGAACAGTGAAACAATACATTGATGTCTGTTTTTAAAAAGTAACCATCTCTAGTCTCATTTTCAATTCTACTTTTTAGCTACAAAAGTCCATTTGCAAATGAAAAAAGTAAATGGTCATTCAGCTCAAAATACTTCCTACTTTTTTCATCTGTGAAAATGAGAATAACAGTATTTATGCTGAAGTGCTGCTACATGGAATCAGGAAATGGCACCTAAGAAATACGTACTAAGACATAGAGATAAATTATATTTCATTACTTATATACTTTTTTATTTTTAACAGTTCATAGTATGGTTTACTTTGACCCTATTTCTTTTTACAATTACCTTCTGGGGCAAATGATCCTGGTTTTATAGTTTCAGTAGTGATACTCAATTTCCATTTGCTGTGAAATCTGGATTGAACAGTGATTCGATTTTAAAAACACTAATTAAATAGGAATAAAAACAGACATTGTAGCTGCATGCACCTAGATTACTCAAGACAAAACATTCTGTATCTATAGAAAATAAACCTCCTCAAAAAAAAAAGAAAATGACAGAGGAAACAAGAAACCCCAACCAAATCCCAAATCAAGAAACTAACCATTCAGATAGCAGAAATCTCAGTGCAAACATGAACTTCCATGTTATAGTTCTGGACAGAGCATGCAAGATAATTTTCAACTTCCAGCTTTTTACCATCACTGACCGAAATGGCCAAATGTCCCATTTGTCCTCACTGCCTCGTCCTCTTTTTGCACCCCCACGACTTCCATCTCTTATCCTGCTACCATCCCCGCAACTGGACAGCCTTGAGGCATTCAACATGCCCCAACCACCGGAACCACCCATGTGTGGGTAACCTGCAAGAGTCCTATGCTCCAAAGTTACCATCCCCACCCTCAAATCAAAAGTCTTTTAAAAGTAGGTATGTTTCCAAAGTACCAGCCCAAAATATACTTCAGTTTAATAAATGTCAAGAAATATAGTAGACTGGGGATCTAATAAGTACAAGGTGAGAGTGCGAGGCGAGGTGGGGAGAGTGTGTAACATCCAGCCTCTGCCCTTGAGGAGCTGAAAATTCACCAGGGACGCCCAACCAGGGGTGCAAATGACTAATTCCAGGAGCCAACAACCCATTTTGGCCTGGTAAGATCAGGACAGGTTTGGAATGGAGGCAACGCTGGCCCTCGGAGAAGCATTTGTCCTTTAAATAAATTACGTGAACTGTGGCGGGCCCTGACACGGGGGATTATTGAGGCCCTTGCCTATTCTGGGCCAACAGCTAGAACAAGGTTTGCCAGCCTGACATTTCTTCCCTGACACGTGCCTGTTCCTTGTGCGAGAGGAAGCCTCAGGCCCCTCCAGCTGGGGAGATGGGCCCAGGGGCCTGATCCACCTGCTGAGTTTCAGCTCATCCTCCCGGTCTCAGCTCAGTGTCGCTTCCCCAGGGACATGCTGGTGCCTTCCCCTCCTCCGGCCACCACTCTGACTGCAGCAGAGGGACGCAGAAGTTGGCTCTGTTTCAGATCTCCTTACTCAGCCCTTCACTTTTTTAGAACTTAAAAATAGACAACGAAAGCAGTGGTGGGCTTTGCCTTTCTTGTTTGCCTCTGTAGCCTCTGTGCCTGATAAATAACAGTATTTAATAACGACTTGTTGAAAGAATTCATGAACAATAACACATTGATTCGACCTCATCCCTTCCCTGGTCTCTTCCTCTCTCTAGTTTGCTTGTTAGTTTCACCGGGGAGGGATAAGTGGCTTTAGTAATATATAGAATTAATTTCAGGTTGATTTAATCTATCAAAAATACTCATACTTGGGCTCAGTATAATAGCTGGCAAATTAGCCTGGTTTCTCAGGCTTTGGTTCCTGGGAGGGGCTTCTAAGTATAGAGTGTGTCTTTTCAGCAAAACCAGTCAACTGCTCAGCATGGCAGGGATTAGCACTCCCCGCACCCACCCTCCTTTCTCTCCACACACGTTTATTATAGACGTATATTATGTATGAGGCCTGTGCAGGACACGGCAGGAAAAAATGGACAATGGCTCTGCCCTAACGGAGCAGTCAAGGGGCAGGAACAGTCCAGTGACAGCTCCCCTGAAACCAGAGGGGTGAGGGGCACCCAGCTGGGGGACTGGTGTGCTGGGCCTGGACCTGGGGCCGCTGGGCAAGGAAGCTTTATCTGAGCAAATGGGAGGTAAAGTCTGAAGGGGAAGCAGGAATATCCTGGGGGCCAACAGGGGATTGGTGGCAATGTTGGCAAAGAGAGGTCCAGGCCAAGGGAAAAGCAAGTTCAAAGGCCTGGAGGTGAGGGTAAACCTGGCGCATTTGCAAACTGAAGTCCAGTTTTGTTAGAGGCCATGGATGGATTCGATGCTGGGGACTCCTGGGCTTTCTTCCTCAATACTGAGACCAGGAGAGCGCCAGGTCTCCTGGGGACAGGGTGCACCACTGGTGTGCTCCAGGAAATGGCCGGAATATGAGCTCCATGACAGTAGGCCTGCAGCCTTTGTTCACCGTTGGAGAATGGGGACAGGAACATAGGTTCATGACCATTGATTGAGTGACTGAATGATGGCCTCAGCCATCTCCTCTGTTGTCACCAAGCCCCACCAAATCATAAACCAGGAGGCCTACAGAGGCTGCAGTTTCCCTTCTGCCCATCCATAGTGTCGGACCTGCCCTCCAACCTCCCACAGATGACACGCCTTGTAGGTTTTATGAAGTATAATAGCATGACTCGGAAATCCAGTTCTTAAGGTCAGACACAGGCAGCTGAGGGACAGACGATGTGTCCAGTCATCTAGTGAGTCAGGACAGGATAGAGAAGAGCAGAGACTAGAGTCCTAGTGCCCAGGCTGGATGGTCAGGCAGAGATAAACTCTGGCTCCATAGCATTGTTTGGCATCTATTACGACACAGGGTACCTGGCTGCCAAATCTGCTACTGAAGATTAGTAAGGCCCATATTCCCAAAGTAGCACTATCTCACCTTGAAATTTTATTTACTCACTTATTTGGTGGTGGGACTTTTAAATCCAAGTTTAGCTCTCCTCTTGGTACTGTGCTCTGGCTAAATGCTGCCCTGTCTTTCAGAGACTGGGCCAGTATATCCAAAGTATTCTGGCTAAGTGCTATGCAGAAAGGATACCAAATTTGGCCTGCACCCACATTTACCATCCTAAATAAGGTCCCACTATGTTCACTGGGACTAGTACATTTAGTTTCCCTGCTTCTGCCTCTCCTCCCTCCACTCAGCAGCCTGAGGGATGTTTTAAAAATGCAAATCAGATCACAGCCTGCACTCTTCAGTGGTTTTGTACAGTCCCGTAGATAAAGGCCTGCAGAGCTCTGTGTGAAATGTCCCTGCCAGCGTCTCCAGCCACAGCCCTCCCTCCTCAACTCTGGATTGTGGATTCTTTTCAGTTCCCCCAGATGAATCATGCTCTTTTTGGGCCCAGGACCTTTGCACATGTTCTTCCTGATAACTTCTGCTGCCTCTTCCCTTAGGAAGATAAATATCCCTTCCTCCTGAAGTCTTCCCATCTTCCAGACTGTAGGTCACCTATTATCTGTCTCCCATGGTGTCCTGGACTTCAGTCCTATAACATTCAGTTCACTTGAAATCCATTTTATGGTAGGTCTTCCCCATTAGAATGTGAACTTAAGAGGGCCTCATTGAGCCTGTCCTGTTCTCCACAATATTCCTCATAGCGGGTGCTCATTAAATACGTGTCAAGTGAATGAGTAAGCACTTAGGTCTTTGAACAGCTCAGAACAACTTTACCGACAGAACAAGGGGCAGAGAGAAACAGAAATATCACAGAACCTCATTGAAATTCTGAGCCATAGGCCTTTCCTCACCCTGGAGGCCTGATTTCATCTTATTATGGGCTCATGTATTGTGCTAGGTGACAGTTAACTCTTCAGAACTAGTTTCTAGCTTAGGTTAGAGAAATCTGGGCCTTGCCAGTAGGCATGGCCATGAAGAGCAAACCAGAGCCTCAGAGCCATCCAAACTAAGTCAGGATGCACCGGTGGGCCTGCTGGAGGCCCACACCTCCTTCTGCCCAGACAGAAAAGCCCTCCCGCCCCAGCCACACACGCAGAACAGGGCCCAGGGGGCCCGGAGCCTTCACTTATTCCACCTCAACCTGCCTTATTTTCTCCCCCATCCCCAGCAGGGACAAACAATAATTCAGTAAAGGAAATATGAGTAATGGAAAGAAAGAGGAAAAAAAAAATAAAAATATCAAAACGGGCAGTGTCCCTGGGGCCACTGCTTTTAAAGAAAACAAGGAAAGTAGATTTGGAGATATTTCAGTGACTTTGCTAAAAGGAGAAAAATAATCAAGTGGGCCCTTCCCTTCCAGGCTGAATTCCTTTTCTCTATCTTGACACAGAAAGAAAAGGTTACCCCAAACCAGGGTTCTCACAGTCTGACATGCCTCAGTGTCCCCTAGGAGCATTGTTGAGGCTGCAGAGGGTAGCCCCAACCCAGACACCATGTTTGTAATACTGTCCGACCAACAGGACACAGCCCAGATGTCCAATGGTAGGGGACTAGTTAACACCGTGTTGCATGACCATAGAGTGTACAAATGGAGGTGTAGATTTATGTCTATTGATGAGGGGGAAAAGTTCTAAAGTATTGAATCAAGTCAGGTTATAAGTAATCAGATTCGCAAGCCATGCAAGGTCTATCCCGAAAGTGTTGGCCTGGCAACCTGTTTTAATTATATTGACATTGACACTTTTGAGACAGGCCTTGTAGACAACGTATATCATGAAATGAGCCTTTTGCTCAGGTGGTGGTCTCTCAATGGCGGACAATCTCAGAGCAGGATTCTGAGCCTGTCCAGATAATGCCACAGGGAAGATGACTAAAGAGGGAGGCACCTGAGAGCAGATAAAATTCCTTTGCGACGTTTGCCCTGGGCGAAGAGGCCCTGCCACAGGAAGAAGGTCAAGTCTGCTCTATTTTTGCAACCACATTTCAAGTGGTTAGTGGACTTATTTCCTGTGGTTCCCAGGAATCCTGCAGCAGGCTCTCAGGAGGATGTTGGTGATAGGGAACAGGGACTTCGCGAGTGGGAATCAATAATTATCTCTATATTTGCTTCACTTTTTTCTATAAAAATAATCTTGGGGAAAAAACACGCACTTAAGAAGAGCAAAGTTCATCATGACAGACAGCAGAATGGGACATGAAAGTTAAGTCTCCTAGCATGTGGCAGTGTCCTGAGGTCATGATTTTACAAACTGAAGACTGGTTTATTCACTCAGGCCTTTCCCTCCTTCATCCATCCAAAGATGCTGGAGCAACTCCTCCGTGCTAGGCTCGGTTTAGGGACTGGGGAGAGGATGGTGATTCAGCCTGACCCTGCCCTCTAGGTGCTTCCAGTCTAGTCAGGGAGAAGAGACATCAAGTTCACACATGGATGGATATTTAATTAACTGCAAATGGTGGGGCACATAACAGTTTGTGTGGAGGCAGCCGCGTGCAAAAGACCACAGTGGATCGAGGCTCTGAGAGGAGACAGGAGCGGCTGGAGTGCAGAGTGCAGCAGAAGGGTTAAGGCTGGACCACACGGGGTCCCGTAGGCCATGGTCAGGGTTTATAAAAATGGGAAGCCGCAGAAGGTTTTAAAAAGGGAGTTGCCAATCTGATGTAGGTTTTTAAATATCCCTCTGGCTTTGGGTATAGAAATGAGTTGGAGGGGCCCAGAACAAAAGAGGGGGCTATTTCAGAAGTGAATACAGGAGCTGATGGCAGACTGCACTCATGTTGACAGTGACTAGTGAGTATGTAAATTTGATAACCTGCAACTAGAGTCCAAGGGCTCAATTCAGAGCAGTTAGAGAAACTGGACAAGGTAAAAGGACTGGGACTAGGATGGGATGAGGAAGGCACTTTCTTTGGATGCAGAATTTACTCACAAATCACGATAAGTATTATTTCAATGCAATTATTTTTTAAACGTCAAATTTTCATGTAAAAACAATCCTTGATGAACAAAATATCAATATTTTTTTAAAGACAGGATCAGTAACAGTGCTGGGCCAAGCCATATAAGGAGCTTGAGGCAAAGGAAAACATCAGTACTATTCAAAATTTTGACATTTTGTTCCTTTCCTCACTCTTGTCCTGAGGAGCTGACCCTCCCCACCTGTAAAACAAAGAGGCCACCAGGTAGCCCTCTGCTGTGAAAACAGATATTATGGAAAGAAAGCTTATGACAAAAATCATCACAAGCCCCATGGTGGTTCAGATGGTATCTTTTCTCCTTATTCTGGAAACTCTTGAAACAGAAGGTGCATAACAGTTGCTCCATAAATAATGTTAATGGCTAGTATTTCTCAGGCTCTCACTAGGTCGCGTCCTTTGCCAACAGCTGTTAAGTACAATGATCTCATCTGAGTCTTACAGCAATCCTGTGAGGTGGGAACACTATTACTCCACTTTTACTATGCCTGGCACGTACTTGATTAGCATTGAGTAAGTAAAGGAAGAAAGAAAGAATGGATCAAGAAAAGGGAAAAGTGAGAGAAAAAATGTGGCGGGCCTCACATTATTCCTTATCCAGGCTACATGGATAACCTGTCATTCCCACCCCCTTCCTTGGGAAACACAATTCTTAAACACTATTTGCCAAACTTAAAAGGACCTGCAGGAGATGGAAAGTAACCTTAAATATAACCTTTTTCCATGGGGATTATTTTTGGTAACTTAGGTTTAGTTTAGTTTTGTTTTGTTTTATACCCAACAGCTTTTCTGAGAACAGACTTCTTAAATTCATTCATTCCCAGATCTTTATTGAGCAGTTACTATGTGTCAGGCACAGACCAGGGTGCTGACATGTAATGTGAGTGAAACAAGCCTGACCTGAGTGTGTGATGTATTGGAGTGAAACAGGTAATAATAAGTAAACAAACACATAAATGAAATCATTAATTATCATAAATAGAATCATGATTTATCATAAATGTTACACAAGAAACACATTTGCGTCTGAGCTAGAGGACAGGGACGTGATGAGAACTCCACCCCAGATACAGTAAGTACGACATAGTTAGACTTATTGAAACTGAAAATAGTCTTGTTGCTGAAAATGCTATGCTATCCCCAGCCAGTGTGGTTCAGTTGGTTGGGCACCATCCCTCCCGCACACCAAAAGATCACTGGTTCGATTCCCAGTCAGGGCACATACCTCAGTCATGGGCTCAATTGGTCTATGTCTCTCTCTCTCTCTTTCTCCCTCCCTTCCCTTCTCTAAAATCAGAAATAAAAAGAAAATACTATGCTAAAATTTTTTGAAAATCTAACTCCCTACAGAGTGTGAAATTTTATAACTCCTATAAAGGGCAGTTTGAAAAGCAACACTCATTTATTTGTTCATTTATTTTTATATGAACAGACCTATAGAAAACTTATTTACACACACCATCAAGGGTTCAAGAATACGTCATGAAAACATTGGGAAACGCCCTGCCTCTGTCTGCCCCACCCCACGGGCCCATCGAACTGTCCAGATTTATCAAATTCCAGAGGAACCCCTTGAACCTGACAGCACCAGGGAGGAGCCAAGGAATGCAGGAATTTTAAAAGCCGATAGGAATTATGTGCAAGAACATGGCAGCTGGAGAAGTTAAGAGAAGTCACGCTGACATTTCTTTTTACTTTTGTTGCCTAATCTGCTTTCAACAGCCAATAATGCAGAAATTCTCCATTTTTCAAACCACCCCTCCCAATATAATGGTGCTTTGATCTGCAAAACATAAGAGAGGAGTAGTAGACAGGGGGCGGATATAAATGGCTTTGAAAGGTCAGTTATAAACAAGGAGGAAAAATCATGCAGAGTTGGAGCCATGCTTTGAGCCACCTGCCAAAGTTACAGAAAATGGCTGAGGCCACATTTGATGGATGAGTGCGCTGTCACGGTTACAGGTACCTACGGTTACCTGTATCCTTATGACTTCTCTGGTAAATGCCATCTTTCCTGCAATGTGCACCTTCCCGGAGATGCGAGAGGCTCAACGCAGATATGGTTTAGTTTAGCTTCTTGGGTCCAAGATTTCAACTCACTTCCAAGCTTTCATTCCTTATCAAACACCAGCCGTTTCCCAGAGTCTCTGCTCACGTTCTCTTGCTCCATCTCCTTCCCATAAAACCCCCCTGGTTCCCGCCAACAGCCAGGTTGCATGTAGACCTGTGTGTGGAAGGCTAGCCCTGTGCTCACAGGACCACGTGAGCCATCAGGTGAGCTGAAGCGGGGCAAACAGTGGAAATGGCAGCAGGGTCCCTTTCGGGCTTTCCCTGGGAGGTCAAAGAGAGTTGGCACGTAAAGTGAAACTTAAAATAGCCCAAGTCCTTAACAAGAAAGAATGCAAAAGGAAACAAGGTTGATACTGATGTAGATTCTCCAAAAACTAGTCACTGGAAGGCTGTCTCTGGGGCAGGTGACCATTTCCTCCCTGCTGTTTGGCTGTGGCTCTCACCCGGTCCCTTTGCACGTCCTGGGCCCTGCTCCCCACCAGTTCCGCCTGCGGCCGGAAGTCTCTGCAGGAATGCAGCTCCACAGGCAGAGCTGGGGCCTCGGTGGCCCATGTTCAAGAACCAGAATAGACTCTGACATGTTGAATAAGCTCTAGCTCTGTGGAGTTCACAGTCCTCTTTTGTATCCAAGCACCTTAAAACACAAAAACGCATGCCGGGACTGCTAACCATTCTTCCAGAGACGGCTGGATATCATCTGTCTGGTGGAAATGTGAGTTGTGTCCTTTTTGTTATTTAATGTTTTTAGTGAGCCTGGGACCCTTGAAAATGAGGCTGCCCTATAGAGGGGTGACACCATAAACTGATGACTCGGGACTCAGGATTTTATTCTTGGCTAAATCACAGATTTGCTTTGATATGCTGTTCAACCTTTGCATCCCAGTTCTCTGGGCTAGAGAAAAAGGGAAAGTATGTATCTATCCACACAATAGAAGGAATAGCAGATACAAAGAGATTGTGAAGGACTTAATGTAGTGTCTTACACAGCAGGCCCTCGGAAATGCTTGTTTCCTCACATAAAATGCTTTGCAAAAGCCCAATTGCTATAAAAATGTAAAAAAAAATCAACACACTAAAACATAGGCCCTTATTAACAACAATACCTTCTATTTTCCAAACACTCACTGTATGCAAAGAGTTTCTGCAACCTTACTCTATTCTTTCCTCCTGACACCATGACCAGATCCGTTCTCTTAACAGTTTCATTTTACAGATGAGGCAGCTGAGAATCAGACACAGTAAATGGCTTGTCTGATCATAGAAGTAGTTAATGAAACAGCAGATGCCAAAACCCAGGTCAGTGACTCTCAGGTTGTGAGAACTTGCCTTTTTTCTGGTGCTTCTCACCTAGTGGGACCACTCACTCAGCACCCGCAGTGATCCCTGGCCTGGCCCCAGTCCTTTCATAACCAATGGCAAGTGACTCTACTGTGACCAAGATCAAGGTGAATGCACATGACACTGGGTCATTTGGGGGAAGCGGCAGAGTGACAAACAGGAGGTCACACTGCACAGCTGTGAAAGAGGACAGTTCTGGGTCCAGGTAGGAACGTGCAAAAATTCCCTGCAGTGAAAACAAGTGTCTCCTGTAGAACACTGTCAGCAGCCATGCAAGGTGGAGCAAAATGAACAGAGAAGCTAAGGGTTGCTCAGTCCAATGGGCTTTGTCTTCTCTTTCCCATGTTCCTTGGCCTTAAAAAGAATGAACTCTAGAGTCAGAAAATCCTCCCTTCAGACCTCAGTTCTCATAATCATTTAGCTATGTGACTTTAGAGAAATTATTTAAATCCTCTGGGCCCCTGCTCTTTGGCTGGAAAATGGGGATAAAAAAGCAAATGCCTAGAGTTCAGTGTTCTGGGCAGTATCCCTGTGCTGTTCATTCAACTTTGGGGCATTGAACCACCTCGGGTAAATGACTGAATAGAAAGTGTTACTCTATTGATTTACCTCCTAGGTTAAAAAGCAAACATGGTGCGGGGGGAGGGGGCAGTAATGTCTACCTAACAAAATTTCTTTGAAGATTGAGTAAAATAATGTATGAAAGCATGTAGGAGTACCTGGTATATAGTAAATGTTCAAGAAAAAGTTACTATTTTATTATTTATGGACCTATTTTCTTATTTACGGGTATGCCCAAAGCCGGCTATCGGGAAACATGAAGCAGAACCAGCTTTTGGCATTGCCAAAGAGATAACAAACACATAGTTTAAAAAAATGAACTTGGAGAAGCCAAATTTTCTGCCTCAGGAAATTAAAACAAACAAACAAACAAAAAACAAAGACCCAACAAACACCTTTGAGCTGGAAGGTCTGTCCTTGCTAGGCTGGTTCTAGAGATTGTAACTTGTACAGGAGTCAAAGGATAGGAGACACAGCCGTAAGAGAAGGTTAGCAGAAGGGTGAGTGCTGCTGGAGTCTCTGCAGAACTGCTTTGCATTCAGCTGGAAGCCCCTGGGGCTTTAAAGCATCAGTGTGCAGGAAGGAGACTTCCCCTTAAGATGTGTGCAGGGCTTCAGGGTGGCCGGGAGCCTGCAGACACTCTGCTCTGGCTCTGATAGAACAAGCATGCTACAGCATCAAGAGGCGCACCATTTTTCCTCTCAGATGGGAGGCTGCTTTCTCTGAGCTCATAAATGAATCCCTGACCTCCAACTGAATAAATCTCAACAGTAGGAAGTGTTTTAGGGGTAGAAAAGCCAGCCAGAGGAGAACTAAAGACCCAGAATCAAGTGAAGAAATAAATGGTCCTGGAGAAGATCCTTGGGGGTGAGCGGAGGTATTGTCTGCTCACATTAAGGAGTGTGAGAACTACGCTGGGACCCAGCCATGGCGAATCCCCCCCCCCGCCAGCTACAGGGGGGCTTCAGGCTTCTAGGCCCCTCTTCCGCTGAAGCAGAATGGCTTGCTGAGTCTGCTATCGCAGGAGTATAAACTCCTCAAAGGCGGGCACTGTGATTTCTGCTGCAGGTCCAGAATTCCTTATCTGCAAAGCCTTGGAGCTCCATATATTTTAGAATACAGAACCTTAGAAAGATGGTACAGTACATGTATTGTATATTATGGAACACCTCCAGCAGGGTCCAGGACAGTATAATCAAACACATTACTAATAATGCACTGGATTGTGTAAATGCTAACACAAAGTGGCCCTGGCTGGTGTGGCTCAGTGGATTGAGCACCAGCCTATGAACCAAAAAGGTGCTGATTCGATGATGGGCACATGCTTGGGTTGCAGGCTGTGACCCTGGTAGGAATCCTGCGAGAGGCAGCCAGCTAATTCTCTCTCACATTGATGTTTCTCTCCATCTTTCTCTCTCCCTTCCTCTCTCTCTGAAAACAAACTTTGAAAAACCTTTTTTAAAAAATATGAACACAAAATGGAATAAAGAAAAGTTTTCATCACAAGGCAGTTTTGGTTACATTTTGCCACAATTTGAGTTATGAAGGAACTCCAGTGTTCAGAGCCTTTTGCATTTTATAATTGTGGATTACAGATTTCCTTTTTCCTTTTCTTTCTTTCATTTTTTAAATTTCCAGGATCTTTTCTTTTCTAAATGTCTAGGCCATCTACAGAGTTCTACCCATGGTACTGAGAAGAGGGGCTTAGCATTCTAGAGCATGACATCTTGATCTCCTGCAAATAATATTTGATTCTGGAAGCCAGGGGACAGTTTGTTATCAGTGACCTGGGATTCTTTAGAATTAGAAGGATCTGAAATTAAAGAACAGGTGAGAATGACTATTGAGCCCCATGTACTCTGTCACCCTGGACAGTAAGTAACATACAAAACCGATGAAATATACTGAGATCTGTTCACTAGTCTATCACAGTCAGCACCCAAAGCAACTGAGAAAACACCATTGCACATAAGTGATAAGGAAAATTTCTAACCTGTACATAGAACATACATTCTTCCAATGTTGCCAACATACGACTAAATGTTTAAAACCAAGTTTCTTCAACCCAAAATCAGTAGCACAGATGGACAACACTCAACAATGAGATGCATAGAGGATGTTAACCAAACTAACATCAACTGAATGCTTAGAAGTTGTCAGGTATTGGGCTCAGCACTTTATACATATTACCACCTAACTGTTAAAGGATTCTGTGCATTAGCTACTGTCACAGAACCCCGTCCTGCAGAGGAGGAAACTGAGGCTCAGTAAGACAGTAATTTGCTAGCAAGTGTCTGACCAGAACTGAAACCCAAAAGCAGCAGCATATTGGTAAACCAGCTATCAGAGAAGAAAAGAAAGGGAGGGAGGGAGGGAGGGAGGAAGGAGAGAAGGGAAAGGAAAGCTAGAAACAGAGAAAAGAAAAAGCCCTGATGTATGCTATTTGCCAGTTTCTGTGGCATTAAACAGTCTCACTTGGGCTGACCTCAAGCAGACTCGCGAAAGTCCTAATCTTTAACAATTGGCTTTTACAAACTTGTAGGAGGCATCTCCTGCACACCCACAGTCAAGTCCATCCCATGGCCACATCCACAGTTCACTGCCACCTCCAGAAGCTGAGGTCTCAGCCCCCTGAGCGGGGCTGGCTGGGGCTTCTCATGCTGAGGCACCACCTGGCCAGTCCGCCTTCCTGCAGACCTGGTTCACGTCACTAAGCAGCAAGTGGAGGGGAAAAAAAAGGCATAGCCCAGAGTCTTAGCGACTAATGAAGGACATAGCTGTGCAAATAGCTAAATTATATTCATTCACTCACCCAACAAATATTTATCAAGTGCCTATTAGGTACTAAGCATTTTTCCAGACACAAGGACACCATGGTGAGTGAGACACTGACTTACACTATCACGAAGCTGACAGCACCACCAGGAAGACAGACATCAATTAAATAGTCAAAAGAGTGAATGTGTGATTAAAAGCTGAAGTAAGAGATCTGAGGACAGGTTAAATGGCCCTGTGAGCACTGGGGGAACCTGAGTCAGTTCAGGAAGCCAGGATTTGGCAACTGAACTAAGACTTGCAGTGAAACAGCAAGAGTTGGCCAGGCGAGTTGGGTAGAGAAGGTGAGGAGGAACAGCATTCTGAGGCAATGGTTCAGGTACAGGTTAGGGGTGGGGGAGCCAGTGGTTTCAAGGAAATGAAAGGCTAGTTTGGCAAGAGAACATGGTGGGAGATGAGACAGGGCCGGACCTCACAGAGCCCTGCGGGCCTTGTTGGGACTGCAGCCATTTATTTCCCAGGGCAATGGGGAACACTGAGGGCTGGAGCAGGGACTCCGCCTGGTGAAGGCTCTGGCGCTGTGCTAGATACAGCGTGGCTATGGAAGCATTAGGGACTCAACTAATCTAAACTGGCTTGTGTGGTGTGGGGGAGAGTAGGGAGGCCAGTGCTGGGGGAATGTGTCCAAATAGGCTTTCTGGAGGAGAAAATACCTGAGATAAATTTCTGAGGAGTGAGTATGACTTAGCCAGGCCACGGTAGGAGGACGGAGGAAGAGAGAGAAAGAATGTTGCTGGGAACAAGGCAGTGGGGACACTAGAAGAGAAACAGGCCAGTAAGAGAAAAAGCAGCAGGGCCAGGCAAGAAGCAGATGACAAATGCCTCACAGGTCACCTGGAGTCTGGGTTCTATTTATCCTGAGGGCAGCAGGGAACCCACTGACACAGTCAAGAGAGCTAAAAAGGTCACTAGCAGCAAGATCAAAAGGGGATTGAAAGGGAGCCACACAGGAGAAGAGAGACCCCCGCCTCTGGCCTCAGGAGCCCAGGTAAGAGAAGGTGCTGTGTCTGCAGCAGCCACAGTGGGGATGAAGAAGATTATTTTTGGAGACATTAAAAAGGTATAATTAAAAGGGTTTTGTCGCCGGTGGGATGGGTGGGAGTGATTTCAACTTTACCAGAGAAGAGTCTGAACAAAGTGGATTCTTCCATTGTGCTGAGTCTTGCCTTATAACCTGATACATGATCAATTTTTAAAAATGCTCTAGGTGTCCTTGAGAAAAATGGGGTTCATTAATTGTTGGGTGCAGTGTTCTATGCTCATGCAATTAAGCTCATTATTGTGTATTTCAATCTCCTATATCCTTCATTATATGTTTGTGCCTGTTCTATCACTTACAACAGACATGGATTAAAACTTCTCACTCACTATTGATGTGGATTTGTCAGCTTCTGTTTTACATACTCAGAAGCTATGCCATTATTACACAAGATTAGACTTTTTACATCTGTTGATTGTTCCACTTATTACTATGCAATGATCTTGTTTAGCCTTGATTTATTTTTGCTTTAGACCTACTTTATATGATATTAATATAGCCACATCAACTTGTAATTTTTTGTTATCATTTGGTATCTACTTTTTATCCTTTTGCTTTTAACCTGTACCTTTGTGTTTTAGATGGATCTCTTGTAATCAGGGTAGATGATTTTTTTTAATCCAGTAGCTAGTAAATTTAGCCCATTTTTATTTATTGTAATTATAAATCTTTTTGGAGTTATTTCTACCATCTAATTTTGAACAATTTTTCAAATTTTTCTACTTTTCTCTTTTTCTGGATTCTTTTGGATAAGTACAGTTTTATTTATTTTGTCTCATTTCCCTTATCTCTACTAGTTGCTGATTGGAAATAATGTATTCTGTATGTTTTCTTTTAGTAGCTACCCTTTATATTTAACATGCATTATGGCTTAACAAGATCTAGGTTAATTAACATCTGTAAGGGATGGTTACACTTTGAGGGGATGCCATGCATAGAGACAGGGAGCAAACTTAAAGCATATTTGGAACTAAAGGTGAGGCCTGTCTTACATATGTTGGATCTGAGGACACATATCCCATTATCACCTTAACAAATGCCCATACGACCCTCAGGGCCTTTACACACTTTGCAAAATATCTCCCTCCATGGGTACTCTGCACTGCATAAGCTGTGACATAGGTTAAGAGCAAAATTTAAAAATTAACTTCAGTGTTTGCCCTCTCTTGATTTTGAGGACCATAAGTCTTTCCTTTTAGCTTCATCACCAGGATCAAAAGGAGCATTATGTCTCCTATATATAACAGGCTTCACAAATGTCACTTTATAACTGTGAATAAGCTGAGAACTGAGCCTGAAACGGTGACCTTTCCCTCCTTCGTTTCTTTGCTGTCTTGGTGACTTGAATGATGTGGGAGGGAGAGGCTTAGCTAACTGCAGTCAAATAGAAAAGGAAATAAAACATTCTATTTCATACCAATTGAAAATTTATTTTAAATTAAGCATTCAATCATAGCTGACCTAGACCACATCAGGCTTTGCCTAGTTAAACATAACCAGTTACTCCCATCTCCTCCGGGTCATGTTTTTATTCTTTCCAAGTGCTGCGGTGAATAGTGAGCCCACTTAACCCTTCAGGCAACTCTGAGGCAGGCAGGGCGAAGAAGGAGCGAGTGATTTGTGCAGGGCCCCACGGCCAATTAGTGCAGACAACAGGCTGTATAGTGTTGCTCACTGTAACGCACTGGACACTGACTGCTGTGTTCCTGGACAAGAAAGCGTGCTGAACACCCCATTCATGTGTCAGAGTTCACGTTCGCTTCCAGGAGCTACAGCTGACAAACTATGTCAGCCTTAACATGGACATGTCCAAAAGGCTGGGTGTTCTCTTCACTTTGGTGTCACTAATAAGGCAAGAAAGGCTTTAGGTTTTCCCAAAATCTCACCAGTGCCCCAATTTCAAAAGGCTGAGCTTAGCACACAATGATGACATAGAGTTCAGTGGGCTTGATCTCTTCCATCTCCCAATGCGCAGAGAGAGAGAGAGAGAGAGAGAGAGAGAGAGAAAACTCCCTTCCCTGACAGCCAACAACAACAGAAAAGATAATAACAAGAAGCACAGCTTATAAATTTCCATTATTCTTAATGCCTGGTTTCATGTAGTTAGTGGATTCATTTATTAGAGCCCATTTGTGTGAATCCCCAAGGGCCTGCTAGGACTGCTGCCTAATAGTTTTACCACGTCACAGACTTCCTTTATCCCCAGCCTCTAATAAATACTGGATTGGCAAGGAACTGTGTAATAAAGAAAAATAATAATAATAAGGTCTTTTCGTGCCTCTGCATTTTCCTTCAGCAACAAAAGGGATTTCATTTTTTTAAAGTTTCACCTGATTCGTAAATGCTGTTTCCACTGTCTATCAATGTCAAGCTGACTCAAGGCTTAGTTTCAGGCATCAACATGCGCCCTTCAGGTTTCCATCTGCACTGAAGGGTGACGGGAGCAATCCGAAGTCAGCACCACCACCCATCCCTGACGTCTTACTGGGGGGAGCCCCGCAGTGACAAAGTTCAAAATGGGCGCATTAGAACAACCCCCGGCCAGAGCTGGTGCCTCCCACCCCAGTCAGCCTTCTTGTATATGGGTTCCCCTTCACCCCCAACTCATAGAAGCAAGAATGCAAATAAACAGAACCAAGTTCATACCCGACACTTAGAAAATGTCTTAATGGAGACTCTCCACAGAGGCTGGATCCAGAAGGAGGCCGTCCCTAACGCACACAGTCAGTGGCACACGGGACGGCCACTGGAGAAAACCCAGGGACAATGAGAAACAAAGTTCTGCCCCCCGAAGACTGACAATACAAGTGACCATTTACACAGTTAAGTGGCAACCACGAGAACATAATTATTACTTACTGCACCAAATTAAGGACATAGCTTAGTAAGTACAGGACTTGGAAAAAATGGCCAAAACAAAAACAATTGATTATCTTTTAGCTGTATTTTAAGGAAGGGGGACCTTGTAATTGTTTATTAACGGAGAGGTGATGGGTGAAGAGGCCTATGTTTGGAAGAACTAAATTGCTTTATGTCAGAAGCAAGTGGAGTGAGGGAGATGGAAAGGCTGGGTGGGAAAGAGCTGAGTAGAGAGAAAACGAGAGAGGGGTGGGGAGAGAAACAGAGGTGGACACACAGACTCAGAGGCCTGTGGATGAAAGAGGCGGGTTTGGAAGGAAGAGCGAGGGCTTGGGAAGAAAATGCAACGTGCTGAGCAAGGGAGCTCTGCCGTCTTCCCTGTGAGATGGATGGAAAAAGAATTCATGTTCTACCTGTTATTGTTCTACGTGAAAAGAGCTGGACAGAGTTTTGCCATATGTAAAGAGGATATTTGGGATGGTCTGACTTTAAATACAGTTTATAAGGTACTTGCAAAATTCTCTTTGGAGGTCCTTGGAGGGACCTCAAACTATAACCAAGACTGGGAATAGCATGACTTGCCCCTGTGGCTGTACATGGGAGAGATGTACCAGAAACATTAACATGCCAGGAGCAGAGGAAGCAAATAGGGGCTTCCAACACAAATGCTAATGCCAAAGACACCAGGACAGATTATCCATTTATAGCAGAATTAATTTCTATGGAGTAGCTCCTTGAGGCTGTTCCAGGGGTGAATGGATGGGGAGCTGGATGGGGAGTGTGGAGGATGCAGGAGGCTGTCTGGCCTTCTGTGACATTCACAGGACTTGTTCTGGCCTAGTGAGGTGGGTTCTCTAGAAGACGAGGAGGTACCAGGATCTACAAGGTTGGAATGGGGGCAAAAGCCAGTGCTGTTGGGGGTGGTCTGGGTCACAAATAAACAACTCAATTTGTGGCTAAAACCACCAATAGTACCAAACCCTTATACTACATTTTCCTATATACTATACATACCTATGATAAAGTTTAATTTATAAATGAGGCACAATAGGAGATTAACAATAATAACTATAAATAAAATAGAACAATTATAATAATATACTGTAATAAAAGCTAGGTGAGTGGCTTTGGGGCCGTTATGAGCTATGTTCAGAGTTCCTTGAACACAAACACTATGACACCATGACAATAATCTGATAGCCAAGATGGCTACTAAGTGCCAAACAGGTGGACACAGTGTGAATATGCTGGACAAAGGGAGATTCATGTCCCAGGCAGGACATAACAAGACACCATGAGGGTTCATCAGGCTACTCAGACTGCTGCGCAATTTAAAACTTAGAAGTCACTTATTTCGGGAATTTTTCGTTGAATATTTTCAGACCATGGTTGACGGTGGATAACTGAAACCACAGAAAGGGAAACTATGGGTGGAGGGGGGACCTGCTGTCACAGTGCAGCATCAGTGAGGTCACCGAACCTTTCCTGGTGATCAAGGGCAAGTTAAGACTTTGTTTCAAGACACCCAGCTTGAGGCTCAGCTCCACCACTTACTAGCTAATGACCTCGGCCAGACCACAGCACATCTCTAAGTTTTGGCTTCATTTTATAAGGAAAAAAAAAAAAAATGGGGATAATATTTATGTCTGACTCAAAGAATTCCAGTGAAGATTACATGAATTATTGTAGCTCAGAATACGTTAATGATGGTGACCATTATCATCATAAGGCTGGTTGATGACCAATGTGTCCAATCAGCATCTACTCACATTTATGAGTGTCCCATGTTCCTGTCCTGGTCTCTTAGCCTCTGTCCTGTTGTTGTATTCGCCCAGCACGTCCTTTTCCTAAATGTTGGGAACAAGTAGGTGCTTTTTAATCCTTAGAGGTATAATGGCTACATTTTTGCACTAGTACATTATAAATTTGCATATAGTGGATGTATATAAATTAGAGGATTAGAATTTGCAACATAGTAGTTTCTGTGTCATAATAATGTGTCACATCAGACAATAATTAGGCGGAAGATAACCTTGGTACAAGGGACACCGTATCTACGTGACTTGAGGGTGTGTGGACAACTGAGGAGGCAGGCAGTCACTGGCCTACCCTTCATAAGGATGGCTCAAGCAATCTCCCTCAGTACAGTGTCTGCCCTTAAAAAACCCCACAGAACACCCCCACATGCCATTTCCCAGTCACCCTTCCACTCCCACCAGCAAACCCAGAAGCTGTCTTTACGCACGAACCCTGGGCTGTCTCTGTTGTGGGAGGGTAGGAAGGCCGGTGCGTGACCGCCAGGCCTCTGTGTCCGGACTCTCTGTGCTACCTCTGCCCTGGGCCAGGTGGCAGCAGCCCAAACAGTGGGAGGAGGGAGGGCGAAACCTCAGTGCCGGCCTCTAGGCTTCTGTGGGTTTCATCCTGACCCTGGGTGTTATTTTAGGGCAAGTTCAGTATTTAATTGGAGGATGTGTGTGGATCAGAAGGAGGGACCAACACATTTTTTTCCCCGCTTGGTTAAATGATTAAATTTAACGTTCAAAAAAACACACAGCTTGATCCGAAGCTGTGTCCGACTGGGAAGTGAGAAATGCTCCTACCATCCTTCCCTAACCACCGGCCACCGCACAGGCTCCGGACTGTGGGCACCCCCTGGCCAGTGGTGGGTTCCAACCGACCAGGGCCCCGCCCCCCCAGGCTCTCATTCCCTTCCCAAAAGTGTCCCCTGCACCTTTGCTGGAAGACTATCCTACAGGCCTGTTTGATTCCTTACAGCCGTGAAAGCCCCCTAACCAGCAGCTGCTGAGCCATGGCTGAAGGGGAAGTCACCACGTTCACCGCCCTGACCGAGAAGTTTAATCTGCCTCTGGAGAATTATAAGAAGCCCAAACTTCTCTACTGTAGCAATGGGGGCCACTTCCTGAGGATCCTTCCAGATGGCACCGTGGACGGGACAACGGACAGGAGCGACCAGCACAGTAAGCTCCCATCTCTCTCGGAGCCCCTCACCTTTCCGGTGGCCTCCTTTAGTCAAGGGTGGCGGGAGGGAGGATAATTAAAACTGGGACCCTCTTCTCCAGGGTCCTCTTCAGGCATGACCCCCTTGGAAGCTGGGTGATATAAACGTGGGAAGGGTCTGGGAGTGGGAGATAGAGTGGTGAGGGCTACAGCTGACCTCAAGGGGACTCTGTTGACTTCCACAACTGCTCTGAGATCAGAGGTGGCGGCCAGGGCGTACTTGTTCCGATTTCCATTGCTGGTGGAAAGTCCGGCCCCCGGGGCGGGTCAGGGTCCTGCGTGCTCTCTGAGGTGAACAGCCCCACGGGGCAAGGGCTCAGGTTCGAGTTTCCTGACTCTCCAGGTTACCTTTCCACTGGGCTTGATTTGTGAAATCCTAGTGCAGGTTGCAGTCTTACACATCATAAATTACGCTGGTTTCGCTCTGCATATCATGCAGATGTGGTTGTGGTGACCGGGAGGGGTAAAGTCCTTCTCCAGACCCTATGGAAACTGGAGAGCCGGAGCAATTCACGCTGAAGGCTGAACATCTCTTCCGGGCTTTCCTGCCAGCCCAGCTCTCAGAGGGTGTTGTTAAATGAGTTATAACTTTGGAGGAAAGAAGCTTCTTGACTATTGAAGAATAGAAATATCTCCCTTCAGCTTTAGCGTTTCTGATGCTGGTGTGTTGTCGACATTAGGTGTCCAGGTCTCACTGCTCTGTTGCTGGGAATTCCCGGAGTCACCCTGAGGCACTGGATGGGGTGGGGAAGCCCAGAGTCAGACCTGGTCCTTGCTGAGAGAACTGAAAGGGCCAAGCATGTCACAAATCGGGAGAAGGAAAGTGGGGGTGAATCCAGGCCCTGGCCCAGTAGCTCAATTAGTTAGTGTCATCCCAGTACGTCAAGGTTGTAGGTTCGATCTCCGGTCAAGGCACATGTAAAGAAAATCAGGAGACCCAGAATACAGCACAGATAAAACATAATGTTCTGTAGGATGGCTTTAAAATGGAATAGGCAACACTGGCTTTGAAGTGATGGTGTACATACAACGGAGTCTTAATTACTTACGGAATATGCACCCCAAGCAGCAGGACTTAAGCCCAAATGGGCAGCACATTGGCCTCACTCTCCACCCTCAAGTGCGCAAGCAGTGGGCCTCTGTCCTTCCTTCCCAGCTACCAGGCAGACCCTGGAGGTGAGGAGCAGAAAGACTGAAGCTGGGGCCGCAGAATTAGATGCACTGGGTCTTGCTTTGATGGCTTGTCTTCAAATGAACCTTCTGAATGCCTGCTACTTAATGAAAAATAGGCAGCGGAGTGAGGCGAAAAATAGTCTAGTTAGCATGTCCACCCCGTACAGATCCAACATTCACTGCCAATCAAAGAACTCAGACTACAGATTGTTGTGAACCTGGGCTCTAGCCTGTTGTTAGGCAAGCCACACAAGTTGTGACCTGCCCCACTCAACACAAGAGGAACGAGATTTCATTTCTTCAAGGTTGTAAACATTCCTCGTAAGTTTTGCCAATTTTCTGAACCAATGGGAATGCTCTCTGGTCCTCGGACTCCCACAGGGAAGACAATCATGGTGATGTGTTCCTTGGGGTTAAGCTGGCTTCTTCAAGAAACTGAATTCTGAGGTAACAAGAGGTTCTAATTCCCAAGTACTTGAACTTCTGTGCAAATGGCCTATGTCTTCATTGTTGCCATTGAATCATCAACATACAGGTGCACTCTGGGGAGGGGATACTGAATAGTGATGGACTCGGCTGCCTTACCAAGGACACCTGGGACCCTTGGAAGGCAGGTGGCCTTGGGGTGTAGGGGAGGAGGTCTGTGTACAAGTAATGCCGGACTAATTATTTACCTAGTGAACTTGGGCAAGTTACTCCGCCGTTTTAGCCTCACTCTTCTCACTTATAAAATAATCATATTACTTGCCTCACAGGCGTCTTGGGAGGATTAAATGAGATAATGTAGTGAAAATTCGTGGCACAGCTTCTTGGCCCAGAGTAAACAGGTCAGTTGATACTGCACTAGTGCTGACATCATCATCATTGTCATTGTTGTCATCATGAAGATTAATTCAACCCAGCATATGAGAATACGGCGTAATACTTAGGACCTTCCCTAGTTTTTGCTCTTCAATAATACTGCCTTCCAGGGAGGCCAGGGGGTCTAACTTCAGGGTTTGATGCCTCTGACAGCATTCGGAGCTGGAGTGTTGGACTATGTACTTATTTTAGGACGGACAGAAAACAAGGGTCTAGGAGGACAGAAATCAGGGAAGTGGGGCGAATGAGCAGAAACCCACCCCTGTGCCTGTCAATGCCAGGAGAACTAAATAACCCGTGCACCCTCTGAAGTCAGGGACCCCAGACGAAGGTCAGAAAGCTTGAGCTCCTATTCCCGCACTGCCACTTTCTAACTGGAGCAACCAGCGTAGGATGGACACACCGTTCTCCCCATTTTGCATAACAAGCTGCAAAAGCAGCTTCTAGTCCCCAGCCCCATGGCCCTTCCCATCATCCGCTCCAATCTGGAACCTTAGATGTTTCCAGTAGAACCAGCTGTCTTATTTTAACGGAAGATATTGAGACTCAGTTTCCCCACCTGTGGAATGGCAATCATAGCACTGCCATGTGTACTCGACAAGGCTGAAAATGCCAGAGACCTGGCAGCCAAGAGGACTCCTGGGCTTGGATGCTCCCACTGAATGTGGTTCTGTTGCCCTCTTCCGCCCAGTGGTGGTACTGCCTCTACCCTTCTCAATATTAAGGATAATTCCAAAACACAATCAACCTGAACAGGCAAGGAGTGGGTGATCCCTGGCCAACGGATTAGCACAGTCTGGTGCAGGGATGGTTTACATTCCTTGATCATTAGTCGGAGCAAGATTAGAGACTGTGGTCACAGGTAGAGGGTCACACTCTAAGACTTCCTTCAGAAAGAACTATTCCTAAATGCCAATCAAATATTTAAAGGAGCTTAAATCATGCAAGATGGAACTGTATGCCTGCCAGCTCTGCAATGCAAGAACAAAAATAAATAACTCCTTTCAGAGCTTATCTTTGTCACCTGGGCAAAATAGGGAAGTTTTCAAACTTTGCCTTCTCCCTCCAGGGTAATAAGTTCCCGAGTATCTGGCCTGATGCCTCTTCAGAAGTGGCATAAACTTGCAATGGACGCTGTGCACTGCCTTTGTAATGCAGCCCTGAGTAAAACGTCTCCACTGATGGGACTTTGTGGCCTGCAGAAAAGAGGTTTTGGTTTTGCCCCTTCCCACCGCCTCCCATCACCCTGGGAGGCGGTCAGCACTAGCAGCTGAGAGCACTTGTTCCGTTACCGTGCTGCACGTGTCAGGCAACGGCAGAGAGAAAGAGTGGCAGGCTGTGAGGGGGGCTTGGGTGCTGGAGGTGAGAAGATCCCATTCACCACCATAGAGGTGAAATTCCACTGTGGAAACAATGCTGACCCCAGCAGCTTTCCTTTGGGAGGTGGGTACCTGGAGACGTTACAGCAAGAGAGGAACCCTGGGAGAGGAACAGGTGCAGCAAAGGCACCCATTTGAGGAGTGCCTTGTGTGCCAGGCGGCTCCCCCTAGAGGTGAAATTCCACATTCATTCGTGTGGTTATTGAATGCTTCTCTCCCACCATGAGCTAGCTCTCTCTGGAGAAGGACTCCAAGAGTCCAATGATACAATTTTTGTGGCTAACACAATGCCTGGCAGTTGGTACGATGTCCGATAAACATTCATTTGATGAGTGAGTGAATTGTATTGGTGGCGGATAAATCCAAAGTCAACAACATAGTAAATAAATGCCAGTTGAGCACCTGGATATGCCAGGCTCTGACTGGACTCCTGTCGTTTCTGCTGAGCTCAAACCCCGTGAGGTTACGAGTGACCATCACTCTGAGAATACTGAGCTAACAGGGCATGTAGCTGGGAAAGCTCAGCATAGAGTCCTCAGCCGTTTCTTCCAAGACTAAAGCTCTCTCCGTATCTCACCCCCGACATCAACACCATGGCAGTGGTTTTGCCCCACAAGCTAGTTAAATAAACATAGTGGATTTGCCCAGCCTGTCCTATGAGTCAGATGGATAAAGGCACAGCCCCATCACCACTTACTAGTTCTGAGTCACCTTGGGGATGTTACCTCCCATTCACGTGCCTCAGTTTCCTTTTTTGAAAAACAAGGATGACCAAATCATCCGCAAGACAAAAGGACAACTCACTGAATGGAAGAACATATTCACTAATGACATATCTGATAAAGGGGTAGATATCTAAAATAGGTAAGAAATTCATACACCTCAATAACGAACAAATAAACAACCTGATTTAAAAAGCCAACGGGCAGAGGACAAAAAAGACATTTCTCCATAAAGGACGGCCAACAGACATATGAAAAGGTTCTGAACATCACTAATCATTAGGAAATTGCAAATTAAAACCACACTGAGATAGCGTCTCACACAAGTCATAATGGCTATTGTCAAAAAGTCCACCGAGACCATGTGTTGGTTAGCATACGGAGAGCAGACAACTACTGTGTACTGTCAGTGGGACTCCAAATTGTACGGCCACTGTGGAAACAATGTTGAGCTTCCTCAAAAAACTAAAAGTAGGTACACCATAGGACCCAGCAATTCTACCTCCAAAGGGACAAAAATGCACTAATTCAAAAGGATATATGTACCCCCTATGTTCATTGCAGTATTATTTACAACAGCCAAGATATGGAGGACACCTAGGTGCCCATCAGTAGGTGAATGGATAAAGATGCGATACCTATATCCAATAGAATGTTACGCAGCAATGAAAAGGAATGAAATGTTGGATCCAGAAAGTATCATGCTAAATGAAATGCTAGATAAGGAAAGGTAATATTGTAAGGTGTCACTTACATGTGGAACCTAAAAAAGAAAACAAAAGAAACAAAAAAAAACAACAACAGAAAAACAGACTCATTGAAACATAGACCAAAGGGATGGTTACCAGAAGAGAGAGGAGTGGCGGGTGGGTGAAAAAGGTGAAGGAAAATGTAATCATAATATTGTGACAAGTTCACACAGCCACAGATGATTACTAGAATTAGTGGGATGATCACATTGGAAGATATAAAATCGTTAAACTGCTGTATTATATACCCAGAAACAAGGAAATGCTCCCTGTCGAACTCCACTTCTGCTGGAGCTTCCTCTCTGGTCATGGGGACCAGGACTTACTCCTCAATGGGAGTCATCATGGGAACAGTAACTGGAGTATAAAAGCAAGCTCACGAGCGTCCCAAGGCTGCACCCTCCTGCGCCTGCACCCCTGGCCTCCCCAGGCACGTAAGGGGCTGCAAGGATAACCAGCGCCACTCACCACACAGATGGAAATGTTCAGAGCAGAGTGTGTGCCAATCAAATATTTATAAATCAAACCACATCCTAAAGGCACTAGGGGAGTTAGCCGGGCAAAAGAATGCTACTTTGCAGCCCTTTCTAAAGAGCAAGCTACTTCTCTTCAGCGGAATCCCACCCACCCACGTCCTTCTCTGGTCCACTGTGGAGGCACCCAACGGTAAAGGTGCTCTGCTCCCCACCAGCTTGGGCCGAAAGTCAGCACGGCTTTTCACATGGCCAGTGTGGGCAACGCGAGGCCTCCTGCCAGAGGCTGAGAACAGAGCAGGTCTGCAGGCAGCCAGCCTCCCCTCACCCCTCCATGGGGTGTCCTCACCTCGGTCGATGCCAGAACGCTCCCCGCCCCTCCCCTCCCCACACACCCCTTATGGGGTTATACAGAAAGGATTTTTCTAGATAAACTTAAGAAAAATATATCACACAGTCCATGGACTGTAACAGAATTTTCCAGGCACCTTTTTCAGACTCTGAAGGGGAAGCAGACGCCTTTACACATTCTAAGAAAAGTCTTTTTCAGATATATATGTATTCCAAACCACTGGAATTTTTTTTCCATAAACTCACTTTTTTTTCCCCCCTCACCATCTTTCTCTAATGTTTTACGGAGCCCAACTTGCGGCTACATTTTAATTATAAATGCCACTGACATAAAACAACCTCACAGAGCCCTGAACGAGGCTGACCTCACTGTGGGTAAACAGGGCAAAGGACGGGAAGTCTCGACCCAGAATAAACCGGGCACGTAATCTGCTTTGGCCTCTCCCGGGAGAGCAGCGGTGGAAAGCACGCGCCAAGGCCATAGATGCTGCAGAAGCAAAGCTTCCCTCTGCACGTTTGTCTCCCTACACGGCCAGTTCGGGTTGTATTTTTCACAAATTCCTAAAGCGGGATAGGAAGATGGGAGTGAGAACGCCCTGGGACGGGGGTACAAGGTGCGGTACTTTTCCTTCCTATCCTTGCAAAGGAGCAATCACATATCTCACTGCAAATAAGCTGCTGCTGAGGCTCTGAGGAGCAGAAGAGAAAACCAGAGATACAGACTTCCGGTTGCTCAGAGCAAAGGTAGAGTACCTAGTTAGGGTGCCGCATGTCCACTCAAAAGCTCGGGTTCCCCTTTATGTAGGTCCCTCTAGAGCTATGAAGGGGTCCAAAGGATGAGCAAGGGACGGGGAAGAGCATGATCTGCAAGGCCATCCTGTACCTTTCAATAATTTGACATTCATTTTTGACAGGCCATTTTCAAACCAGCCCATCCTGACGCATTCCCAGTAAAGGAGCAGGACTCGGAGTTCTGCTGACAATACGGGCACGAATGCCCCCAAGCAAACACTCACAACCTTTTTTCTTTTTTTACATTATTTTCAGAGAGAGGGGAAGGGACACCAGTGTTGCCTTTCACCTGCCTCCAGCTACAGACCTGGCTGGAGACCTGGCTTGCAACCTGGTTATGTGCCCTGGCTGGGAATCGAACCAGTGACCTTTGGGTTCATAGGCCGGCACCTTATCCACTGAGCCACCAGCCAGAGCCACTTCCAACCTTTTTCTAGCACATTTTCACAATGCTTTCCAAATCTGATTCCTCTAAAAAAAAATGTATGTCTAACATGAGAGTACCTTTTAAAACCTTTCCATTTCTTCTGCAAAGTCAAAAGCTTCTGTCCCCAATTCAGAACTGGGGCACAACAAGGACCCTATGGACTCACCCCTGCAGGCCGTGGGTGCTTTAGAGCCACTGGCCTTTCTGCTCACAGAGAGCAAGTCCTACCTCCTGGATGGGAGGAAGAGGCGGTGCTCCTCCCTGCCTAGGGCTGACTTGGGGGAAGATCTGGAAAAGGAAACTGGGCAGGAAAGTGTGGCTTTATAGTCACCCCTCCCCCTGTCCTGCCTCACCTGCTTTCCTGGTCCCCTGCCTGCCCAAAGAAGAGTCTCCTTTAGGGACCCCTATGTTCAGAACTACATGGTCCCTGTGGCCAAGCCTGAGCTGGGTCATGGAGTATCACAGCGGGCATCAGGAGCAAGAAAGGGACGTCAGCCCTGGGTATTTGCCCACAGAGCAAGAGTTGGGCTTTGTAGGGCAGCCTCCCTCAGAAAGCACAGGGGAGAATCCTACCGGTGCCAGCAGCTCCATCACCCTGAGTTAGCCCGTGTTACCAGCAGCTGTTCTTGCCTCAGAACTGTTTCTAAACAAATGAAGACTTTGGATGCGGGTCAAGTGCCTTGGGTCCCTTCCCCAGTCTTAGCCCTTCTGTTTGCCCTCCCCGGAGCAGCTGCTGCTGTGTGAAGTGGAGAGAATACATCTTTCTATTTCACTCCCTATGTATTCATGAGTGATGAGCATTGGTTGGTTGGTTGGTTGTTTTTTTTAAAGATTTTATTCATTATTTTCAGAGAGAAGGACAGGGAGGGAGGAAGAAAGGGAGAGAAGCATCAATGTATGGTTACCTTTCACCTGCTCCCAGCTATAGACCTGGCTTGCAACCTGGTTATGTACCCTGGCTGGGGATCGAACCCAGCCAGGAGTGACCCTTGGGTTCGCAGGCCAGTGCCAATCCACTGAGACACCAGCCAGGGCTCTGTGATGCATATTGTTTGAGTTTTTTAACAAAAATTTCATGAAGGATTTACTATAAATATTCTCTTGGAAATTGCTCTTTTTGCTATACATTATTTTCTGCTCCCCCTTAGAAATTTTATATACATATGGGGGGGGGGGTGTTGTAATTGCATTTTGTTTGCTCTTAGGTCACAAACCAGTGGGTTTTTGCTGCTGTGTTGCTTTATCATGCATAGGGTGGTCTGGACCCCTAACTGGCACAAGCCCCTGAGGGCAGGGCCCTTGCCTGGCATGGAGCTCAGTCCCCAGCACACGATAGAGAGTTCATGATGAGTATGTGTTGACGTGTTGACTGAACGGCTTAGCCCTCGGCTGCAGGAGGGAGCCAGGTGTCCAGCCCCGCTCCTGCCTCTCTTTCTGCACCGCTTCCTCACGCTCTGCCCTTTCCACTCTTCCTCTGCAGCAGCGGCAGGGGGATGGAGGCTTGGAAACCTGGCATGAAGTCGCACTAGGGAGCTGGACCTAGCCGGTTACACGGTTACACAAGCAGCTCGTGCTGGGTGTCACTCCTTCCTGCCAGCCCTGCTTGCGGGAGGATATATGTTCAGGAAACTTAGCCAGAAAGAAATCCAGTGAAAATGAGCTATGAAACTTGGACATCCTGGAGAAATAATATTTACAGAGGAAACTCTTGAGACGAACTCTCACCAGTGTAACAACCCCGGTGCGGGGGCTCCTGGCCGAGAACCGACCCGTGTGCCAAGCAGCCCTGGCTCCTGCTCCCGGGGGCCTCCGCACAGCCTAAAGGGGACCCCAAAGCTGGCCAAGTGAGCTCTGCGCACCCCTACTGCATCATGAATGGGGACTATTGAAGGCGCAGAACAGAAATGCACTAGGAAATAAACCGCTTTATAAAACCTGCCTGACGGTAAGGATGCGTCAGTGCAGGTTCACCAGTATTAACGAATGAACCACTCTGGCAGGGGGTGTTGATAACGGGGTGGGGGGAGGGAGGCTATGCACTTGGGGAGGGGGGTATGTGAGAAATCCCTGTACCTTCCCCTCAATTTTGCTGTGAACCTAAAACTTCTCTAAAACAGAGAGTCTGTTTTAAGAAAACTTCCTCTTTGATTACCTAAAAGGATGTACCCTTTGGGGTTTCTGTCGCACAGATAATGTGTTTGACTAAATACCTAAATATAGGGTTGGTAGCTAAATAGAGGGGAAAAGTGTCCCAGGGAACTAACATCACTCCGTATGCTATTGTTACAAAAGGGTTGCTGGATGACATCTGCCATCTTGCACGTCTGACCTCGAACACAAGGGAGTCTAAGAGGGGGAGTGAGTATGGCTTGAGGTGGACCAATGTTTCCCATAACTGGAGCTCCAGGTGTTTTATGAAAGCGAGAACAAAGCAGGATACTTCAGGCTTAACCCTGGTTCTAGCCATGGTCTTACCCCTGATTATAACTTTGGGTCAAGCATCCTCTCCCGGAGCTCCGATGTCCTGCCCTGTGCTTCAGAGCCGGCACCCCTCCCTCCGCAGGGTGCTGTGCGGAGCAATGAAGTCACCTGAGCGCGGAGGAAATGTCAGTACTGGGCATCTTCCCTGCATTGCACCATTTAATCCTCACAACAACTCCACGGAGCTGGTACTATCATTAAAGATGAGGGAGTAGAGGTAACTAACTTGCCCAATGATCACACAGCTAACACAGAGCCAAGCCAGAATTTAAGTTCATGCAGTTTGATCATGGAGCCTAGTACACTCTAATTTTACACTGTTTATGCCAAGATAGAAGCTAGCATGATCACTGCCTGGCACATTATAGGGGCAATAAATGGTTATGCCCTTCCTTTGGTTTCTCTCAAATGTATAGGGCTATACTGGGGAATTGAATAGAAAAAAAAAAAAAAAATGTATGTGAAAGTTCTCTGAAAACCATAAACGAAAACACAGAGAATTTTTATCTATGCTTATTGATAGAAATCCACATGCCACATAATGCGCCCATTTAAAGTGAACAGTTCAGTGGGTCTTCTGATATTCAGAGTTGGAGAACCATCTCCACAATCAATTTTAGCACATTTTCATCATCCCCCCCCCCAAAAAAAAACCCTATACCTCCTAACCATAAATTACCCTTCTCTCTCCCCTACACCACTCCTCAGCCCCTGGCTACCACCAATCTACTTTCTGTCTCCATGGATTTGTCTATTCTGGACATTTCACTTAAATGGAATTACAAAATACATGGTCCTTTGTGACTGGCTTATTTCACTTAGCATGTTTTCAAGGTTCATCCACACTGTGGCATGCATCAGTGCCTTGTTCCTTTCCACTGCTGAGTAATATTCTACTGTATACAGTACCGTTGTCAACTGTATTTACTTGCTTCATAGACTGGTCCAGCTGGAGAAAACTTTAGAGACTGAATCCTCTCACTTTACTGATAGGAGAATGTGGCCTGAAGGTTAGACTGGCCAAGGTTGTCCCATAGAGGGTGACAGAGCCCAGCCTTGAGCCTTTCAACTCTTCACTCCACAAGGAAACATTGGAAATATAAAAAAAAATTTTTTTAAAGATTTTTTTATCCATTACTTTTTGAGAGGAGGGCAGGGAGGGAGAAAGAAAGGGAGAGAAACATCAATGTATGGGTTGCCTTTCACCTGCCTCCAACTATGGACCTGGCTTGCAACCTGGTTATGTGCCCTGGCTGGGAACCAAGCCAGCAACCTCTGGGTTTACAATCCACTTAGCCACCAGCCAGGGCCTTTGGAAACATACTTATTGAAAGCTCACAGATTATTGATGAATGGACGAGCAGAGTTATCTCTGCAAGGCCCAGCTTTGTGAGTGCCAGACACAGGGTGCCAGACACAGGGTTGAGCACATACAAAGGTCCTGAGGTGGCAAAGAACAGGGTGTTGAAGGAGTTGGATGGATGAGGCAGTGACTGAGTGAGCAAGTGGTATGCTCTGACTCTAGAATGGGGGTGGGGAGGCCTGATCACAGTAGAGGCCCTTCTGCCTCTCTCAGAGCTAGCTGAAGTTAGAAGCCCCTGTGGAAAAGAAGATCAGTGGCTTCTTTTTCCCTCCCTATGAAGTATATAAACTCCACTTACCACAGGAGGCTAGAGGAAGCCCCGAGTCTCCACAGCAAAGACTTCTAAGGACAAGGAAACTGCATCTTCAATGGGGTAATATAACTATGTAACCCCCTTGCAATGAATCAGAAGATAAGGAAAACAGGAAAATAAGGAAATATAGACATATTCATTGGGAAGTGATTCAATGATTGTGGTATGGCCACACAACGGAACACAATTCAACTGGTAAAAAGCAGGGAGGCCAACTTCTTAGTCATGAAGTGGAAAGATCTCCAATTAGTTGTTACACCCAACAAACAAACAAGCAAACAAAACCAACATGCAGAACTGTGTATAGTAACTTATCATTTGTGTAAAAAAAGGCAGGAGGTCCCTGGGTGGTGGCACAGTGGATAAGGCACCAGCCTGCGAACCCAGAGTTCCCTTGAGTGAGGATTTTCTTTAAAAGCACCTCCCTCAAGAGCTACCCTGAGGAGAAGAAACAAATGAATAATTACCAAATGGTTACTGGACCCCAATGAGATGGCCAGCAGTGCGCATGTCAGTCCATGTAAATGGGGAGACTGTAACTCAGGGTGCCTCACACCCTTGCCCTCAACCTTGAAGTTTCTCAACCTTGATGCTAGCGACTTTGGGCTCACCAATCCCACTGTGCCAGGCAGCTCTGCGCACTGTAGGGTATTCAGCAGCACCCCTAACCTACTAGATGCCAACAGCATCGCCTTCCTCCAGGTGGGTCAAGGTCTCCAGACATGGCCAAGTGTCCCCTGAATAACAAAATCGCCCCCAGGTGAGACCCACTGTTGCGCATTCCTGCACTTGCAGGTGGTTGTGTCATTCTCCCAGCCAGAAGCCAGTGCCTCTGCCTCTACCCAGCTGGGCTGCCACAGAGGGTGGGGGCTGATGCAGCCTGTCCAGGAGAAGCTCCTACACCGGGAGGGCCCTGCTGTGAAAAGAACCCTCCCTAGGCAGGCTGATGGCTGACAAGGCAGGCTGATGGCTATGGCACAACGCCTGCCCGCTGCACGGCTTCCCAGCATCGCTGGGAACAGGAGTCCAGGGACGAGGATGCAGCTTCCTCCCTGGTTCCATCCCTCCAGGTGACAAGAAAGAGAAAGGAGGGAGGCCCAGCGAACCGGCTTAGTGGGCGGAGGGGTAGGGTGGTCAAGCAGGCAGGCACCCTGGCTTCATCTCTCCTCTGAAAAACGTAATGCCCAAGGGGCCGCTTTCTTTGGAGGGCAAAGAAAAAGGAGCTGTACTTCTGTGTTTTGATTCCTCTGAGGCTCGTCCTTGAGGGCTCTGAAACGAATGAGCAGAACTTTCCGTGGCGAACTGTCCTGGCCACTGGGCCCTCCTGGCGAAGACCGCGTGTTTGTTTACTCTTGCTGGTGGTATTTTTATTTCAGTTCAGCTGCAGCTCAGCGCGGAAAGCGTGGGGGAGGTGTATATAAAGAGCACCGGGAGCGGCCAGTTCCTGGCCATGGACTCCAACGGGTGTCTGTACGGCTCGGTAAGTACGCGGCTGGCAAGCTTCCAGACCCGGCCAAGGTTTGTGGTCTCCAGCAATCTTGTTGCGTTGAGTGATACACACTACAAAGCAACAATTCGTCTCTGTTTGTTATTTTTTCCAGTAGGATTCCCACCCTCTACCCCGCCTTATTTTCGGCACACACATAAAAGGAGTTTCTTGTGGTAGACTCTCGAAATACTCCAAACGTATTATCACACAGACAGAGGAGACATTGATTGAAAGTTTGGTAACTCATCCATCACGCGGGTCACCAGTTCTACTTCCACTTCATTCATTCCAGAAACGCTTCTTGAACACCCACCACATACTATAGGTGTGTCCCTTGTGCTCTCGGTAAGAAGTGCAGAGCCCAGATTCTGGTAGGTGACATGTCACATGTAAAACTTTGAAAATGGCCCTTTTATTTGGAAAGGCTCTCCTAAATAATGAGTTTAATAACTCAATTCTACAAACATCAATTAAACACTTCCTGTGTCTTAATACAGCCAGGTGCTGACAGGGGTGTAAAGATGAATGGGCCACATCCCCGCCCTCAAGAAGCACAAGGCGTATATTCGCAAACCATCATCCTCTACCCTGCCTCCTCCATCCCTCTTACAGTTAATGTTTCGTATGGGTGTGACTGCTAGCTACACAGGCAGTAGACATTTTCCTTTTTACAAAAGCGGTTCTTCTAATTGGTGATGAAATCAATTGACTCATCATTCCACCTCAGGCTCATAATTCGATTTCTTGCCTTTGTCACTCTGGCAAGTGATGTCCCCACTCTGAGCCCTGTCTAAAATGAGCACAGTCACGCGTAGTAAGACCTGCACACTGGAGGGTCAGAGAGACAGTGCAGCTGGCACATGGGCAGCGCTGAATCGACGGGTATGAAACAAGTGATCGGTTCACACACCCCTGTCCTGGTTACTTCTTTGGTTATGGATACAGTCTTACGGCTTTTCCTCCTTTAAATCAGTTTTGATGTTTATTATAACCTTCCCTTTTTAAAGATTTTTTTAAAAGATTTTTTTCATTCATTATTTAGAGAGAAGGGCAGGGAGGGAGAAAGAAAGGGTGAGAGACATCCATGTATGGTTGCGCTTCACCTGCCTCCAGCTACAGACCTGGCTGGAGACCTGGCTTGCAACCTGGTTATGTGCCCTGGCTGGGAATCGAACCAGCAACCTTTGGGTTTGCCAGTGCTTATCCACTGAGTCACCAGCTAGAGCCTATAACCTTCCTTTACTTCTGTAAAAATATTGGGGGAGAACCACCCAAACCCAGTGTTTCCCCAGGCTCCATACACCTGCTTCCCCCACCACAGTCCTGGCTGTCCCTGAATTGTGCCTGAAATTTTCAGATGGTGATCTTAATATACTATGCTTCATAACTTTTATATGTCCCCGTTGGTAAAGCCAACTTCTAACATATCTCAGAGCTCTGCCTTATATTCTCAGCTCGTTTTAAGTATCAATCCATCCGGACACAAATTTGTGCACGTATGAAAAGGGCATATTTCTTTTTAAAAGTAACTTTGAAAGGCTATATACCAAAACATTAATTTATTTATCTCTATGGGTGGTAAATGGCTGATTTTATAACATGCGAATGCCTTCCTATATTTTCCAAATTTTCTACAGTGGGTATATGTCAACTATATATTGGGGGTGAGAAAGCATGCTAAATATAAAAAACAAAATCATGAAAATCATGAATCAGCTCTAACCCCCCCAGGCCCTTGGCATTGCTCCAAATGCGTAAGAGGAGCTGACAAATCCTGGTTTGGGGACAGATGCAGCACCTCCGATTTGGCCTGTTGACTCAGCCTCTGACTCACACATTCTCAGTGTGTCTGCTGCTGTCGTGTAATAGACATCAGGAGGGGGTGGTTGATCACAGAACACAAAGGGTGTGATGAGGTGAGGCCTCCCTGCAGGGCAGTGGGCAACCCACTCGGGTTCAAACCACCAACTTCCACCCACCCCAGCCAATGAGCATCAAACACTGATGTCTAGAGAAGTTCCTGTCCAGGCATCAGAGTCACCCAATTAAATACTACATCTGTGTCCCACCTTGTTCTGAAGTGATCCCGTGTCTCACCCTGCTGCCACTGTGCTAGACTACAAAAGAATAAGCAGCAGCCTCCTGCCTGTTGCAGAACTCCCTACTAATCAAAGATAACTTCATTGAGAGCTTTACAGGATCTCAGCCGTCAAATTAAATTGACCGCCTCACTGGCAAGCGCCTATTATTTGCAAGGGTCTATGTGTGGGGCAGACAGAGGCTGGCATGACTCCATCTCTCCCCTCAGGAGGGTTTACAGTCCAACAGACACACGTGCCTGCAGATGGGAGCACAGGACAGCAGGACTGGAAAGCACCAGAAGGGGGCTCACCGGCTACTGTGGGTAAAGGGGTAACATAGAGACATGACTTGGAACGGGAGCAAAGCCAACATACGGCACAAGTATTTTATTTAACACACCTAAATAAATGGTTTTACATCCAAAAATAATAAATATATTACAAAATCCTGAGAAGAATGAAGTTCAATTAACTGGGGCTCCTCCCCTTCTCTAACAAATGCATTCCAAGTTCACTAATTGTTGACAGACCCTTTTACAGCAACTGCTTAATAAATTTATAACTGAATTGGATTCCGCTGTATGTATGTAACACTCTTAACCAATCACCTCTCCATGCATATTTAGGTGGCTTCCAATTTGTTGCCATTATATTCAAAGACTGTCCTTGAAAATACAGTTTCACACTTGCTTAACGATCTCTTAAGCGTCCACTCCTACAAGTGAAATCTGGGTCGAAGATCGTGCACAGTTAAAGCTCTGATACATAGTGCCTGATCACCCTCCGAAAATTTCCACCAACGGACCTCATCACCAGCGCATGAGAGCGCCTACTTCCTAACACTCCCACCAATGCTAACTTGTAAATCTTGTTTTGCTTTGCAGATAGCACCGCCAACATAAGTTCTATCATTTCTAATTTGCACTTTGTTGCTAGAGAGAGTGAATGTTTTCGTAGGCTTCCTGCCCACTTTTACAACAACAGACGTAGCACGCCATCTTGAAAGCATCATAAACCTATATCCATCTGGCCTTATCTACTTCTCTGTATACATACAAAACATGGATGTGCGTCACCTGTTAATAGTTGCCTATAATCTGGGTGGGCGAGCTTTAGAAGGTTTTTCTTTTTTAAAGTAAAATTGCAATTCTTTATAAATATTAAAAGATAAAGATATTTTTATTAAAAAAAAAAAAAAAAAAAAACTTGAAGCTCCAGGATATGTTTTAAAGTTAGGGTACATTTTGTGTAAGCATTTATGTGCTTAACAGTGCGCAGGTAAAAATCCTGCTATTGTTAGTGAAAATCAACAGAATGAAAAGTATTAGGTTTTCATTCATTATTCAAGTCCAAACTTAGAAGTCTCCACTGCATCACAGTCTGCTTTTACCTGTTTTGGACATTTTTCAAGGTCAAGCTATGTGCCAGGCTTCTCCAGAGACAGAAGGCCCCATCCCACCCTGAAGGGGCTCACAGTCATTCATGATCTCCCCAGGGGCAGACTACAGGGCCCTGAGGACAACAAATGGAAGGGACGCCCACAATAACAGCAAAGTATATTGAAGGCTCATCATGCGCAGGGCCCTGTTCTAAGCCTCATGACCACACTTAAAGATGGGCTCCGTCATGAGCTGGATGTTGCTGAGGAAGGAACTGAGGCACAGAGAGCCTCAGCGATTTGCCCAGGGCCACACAGCTTGAGGCAGAGGAACCCCACTTAGAGCCACTCACTGATAAGTCTGCTCTTTTCTGGTGTTATCTTTTTAGCAAACACCGAATGAGGAATGTCTGTTCCTGGAAAGGCTAGAGGAAAACCATTACAACACCTACACGTCCAAGAAGCACGCGGAAAAGAACTGGTTCGTGGGGCTCAAGAAGAACGGAAGCTGCAAGCGAGGTCCCCGGACTCACTACGGCCAGAAAGCCATCTTGTTTCTCCCCCTACCAGTCAACTCTGATTAAAGCAGCCTGTCCTGGGTGCTGGCCACTCCAGAGGAGCCTGACGGGGTCCTCGCTGGTTGACCCCAGATTGTCCCCTTGACCATTGGCTGCACTAACCCCTGGCCCACAGAGCCTGAATTTGTAAGCAACACACTTCTACAATGCCCAGTTCATTTTCCTGCAGCGCTCTCTACCCCAGCACAGTTTGGAACAGAGGGGACCAAATTGCTTCCAGGGGCCCGACTGGCCAGCCAGTCTGGGTCTGGTTTGAGGGGCAGTTGCCTCCGGACACCTGCTGCAGGCTGTGGGCCCACAGAAGTGTGTTCATGGGCTGCTGAGTGGGTCATCGGTAACTGCATTTGACTCCCTCTCCTGAGTAAACCCTGTCCGAAATTCCCCGAAACATCTGGCATGACTTCCTTTCGTCCTTTTGATACCCCCCGACACATGAGCAGAAAAGCTTATGACTAGGTTAGAGGAAGGCAGCGTTCTGTGAGTAGAAACAGGGACGAAGAAATCCTTCCTCAGGAATGGAAGGGACTGAAAGGGCGAGGGGTGACTGGATTCTGGTGGATGGCTTCAAGGATGGGACCTCAGTGGGGAATCAGTGAGGGAACAGGGGGCCCAGGCACAAGAAAGCCGAATAAACGCAGCGCTGTGGAAGCCCTTATGAGGCCTTGACCTTCCGAAGGCTACGTATGGGGGAGCAGGACGGCGTCAGGTGGACAGCATGAGAAGGGGGTTCTTGGTCCAGGACATCGGATGTTAGTAAACTCATTTGGGTCCAGGAAGCGGGTGTGGGAGAGATGAGAAAGGGAAACATGGGCTGAAGGGTCGTTATCCTCTAAACAGAATGATTCTGGCCTTGGGAAGGAAAGCGAAAGAGGCACCATGAGCTGTGTTTGGCCACCAGAAAGCAGAGGCTTTTGGGTCCCCGGGCGGTGCTTACTGACCACCCTCGGGAGCACTTTGAATGTAGAGTCTGGTTCAGTGGGTCTGGGGTGCAGCTGTGACATTTTGAACAAGCTCTCAGGTGCTGTAGGTGCTGCAGCTGTCCCCCACCGTTCTTTCAGTGGAGGTCGGAAGGACATCAACCCAAGGAAGGTGGCTCGGCCCTCCCGCCCCAGCCCCTCTCTGCTCACTCCTAAGAACACTGAAGCATTCAGGCAGCCTGGGCGGCAGTCGTGCTAAGGCTTGTTGGCTCTTTGCCTATAAAATGCCCATTTAGAAGATAAACAAAAGCATACTTCAAAAATGTCAAACCCTCACAAACATCTTTTCCCAAGAGACCATTTGTGTTACGATTACTTGTATAAATATGCTTCCTGCTTAAAGTAAACTTGACCCAAGTGGCTAGCAAATTAGAAACACCATTCATCTTTGACACATGATACTGTTACCCTATAAAGGTGTTTAATAAGCCATTTCAATTTACTGTGAGACTGTATGTTTTAATCACATTTAAAAATATATAGCTCAAAGGCAGTTAATCTGATTAGCATGCAGCTACCAAGAATGATAATAGGATATGATGTATAAGCTACTCAATTATCTGCTACTTACACTACATTTACCTGTAAAATGAGAATTTACCTGTAAAACGAGATTTTCCTTTATTTTCCACTATGCTGTTAGAATTCTTTCCTTTGAAAATGGGGATTCTTAAGCAATGATATGATAATTATGGATAAAAACTGATGAGAGTGTTAGCTCATGTGTAATAAGGAAATGAAGTTATTAATTGAAAAACAACTCCTAGTTGAACTGTCCTATTGAGAATGGAAGAAAAATGACAATGTGCGAAAGTTTGAAGCAATGATGGGACTGAGAAACTGAACCAAGTTAACATGATTGTGAATAATACCATCTTGCCTTTGTTCCTAAAGCAAAATTATTTCATAACTTTTTTTTTGTAACTTGGATAAGACAATTCTATTTCATGTTAATAAATCTTTGCAGGCAAGTTAGAGATAGAACGATGTGGCTTAACCTCTTCTTACTACAAAGATGTGGTCAGAAGAAGGTACCCAGAGAGGAAACCCAAGATATCTATAGTGGTCCATAATTTTTAGTGTATGAATCAAATTAAAGTATAACATTGGCCAAGAAAATGTAAATACTGTTGCTAACAGATTGAGACAGAAGTCTGTGGTCTCAGAGACCAAAGCACTGTAGAAGAAACACTACTGTGACCTTGACACCCTCAGGCCAGTGTATTCATCACTGAATATTTATTAAGTGCCTACTGTGTGTCGGGCATGGCACTGGGCCCTGGGGCCCCTGACAACCTTGTCTGTCTGGTTTGCTGCTGTATTCTCTCCCAGGGCATTACATGTATGAAGAAGGATACTGTGGATTCATTTCTTTCAGTCACGGAAAAACAGACTTTTGTAGGTTCCTGCTGAATAAACTGCAAGTCGCAGAAACCCAGGTGTGGGAAGAATTAGCAACCCCCAGCATAAGACAGAAACCCCTAGCCAAGTGTCAGAGGACATGGCAAGGTAAGCCCAACATTTTCAACTGCAGAACGATGTCAGCTCACTTTCCAGCCAGGAGAAGAGCCTGTCAGATCTGGTAGGAAGGGAGCGGGCATGCCCCCGCCTTGACTCCGTTTTGCTCATGCTCTAGTTCATTAAACACGGAGCATCCCGTTTGCGCTCTCTCCACCCTGCTTCATTCAGTCTTGTAGCCATCTGCCTGCTACAGGCCTCTCCTGTGGGTTCATTTTCAGGCCAGCTGTTACGAGTTGCCTGACATTCTGTACAAAGGATCAGGAATGTGAATACTTTTGATGGTTTTCCATGTGCTGGTGGAGAAGGCGGTGGTGACCAGTTTCCTTGGACAGGATAATAAAGCCTCCCATGGCCAACAGCATGTACTTACAAATACCGCCGGAGCATCGCGTTACTGAAGATCAGGTCCTTGCTCAAGTCGGAGGAGATGGAGCCCGGGACCCCAGCCTTGCGGAACATGCCGCCTAAACCGACTGAGCTCCTGCACCGCAGAGCAGAACTCTGATGGAAGAAGGTGCCTGCCATTTCACGTCACTGTCTCTTTGTCTTTTTTGTTGTTGTTGTACCTTATGAATATTAATAAATGTTCCAATATATAATAATATAATGGCTCTGAGTTTCTCTGCATCATGGTATCTCATCTTCCTATGGAAGGACTTCCCCTGGCATCCCTGAAGCGTGGCTGCTTTGTGTGCTACATTTACTTTGTCACCAGATATGAAACCTTAAAGGCTGATAAGAAAAGGTAGGGTAGCAACATTTTTCATTTTGTTTGGAAGCCTAAGGCAATATTGATGCTTTCCTAGGGATCTGCTAGGGAAATATATTCAGGAAATTCACCCCCTCAAGAGCCAAGCACCATAACTAATTCAGTTGACACTTCATGTGCAGAATATAAATCATGCAAAATTATGCTACTATTGTAGAGTTGACCATCTTGTTCTTTAGCAAAGGTACTATGATCTAAAAAAAAATAAAATAAATCAGGGACTTATTTACAACTTTGCAGCTCTTGCACCTCAAGAGCCTTAATGTGGAACTATAGTTCCGCCAGCAGATTGTCTAAAATTATCACAGTAAGGAATGTTTCCTTAAACTTCTGAATCTTACGACTTCTTATTCTCAGGAGAAAGTACACTGTTGCCTAGATGGCGTGGCAGAATCAGATCACACATATGCACACATGCATATACCTGTGCCCACACACTCAGACTCACACATGCATGTGCACTAATGTAACAATAAAGCTGGGCAGAGTTTGCACACTCTGTGAATTACGTACCACAATCAATCCCTCTGTTTTCCTTGTAAAGTTGTCTCACGCAGTGTTTTTCTACTTTTGGGGGCCTGGTTCACACTAAGTATGACATTTTCCATCACAATACAGCAAATACATACTCTTGTATGTACGTACATGCAACTGAAACCAAAAAAAAGTCACAAAACTCTATAAGGTCTGTCCCGAAAGTATCATTCACACAAATTTTTAATTATGTTGATATCAGCTCGATACTTTCGGGACAGACCTTGTGGCTGAGATGCACTCAGATTTTTCTACCACATTCCACTAAAGTATGCTGGTCAAAATTAATTAAATTAGCCCTGTCTGGTAGCACAGTGGGTAAGGTGCCGGCCTGCGAACCCAAAGGTCGCTGGTTCGATTCCCCAGCCAGGGCACATAACCAGGTTGCAAGCCAGGTCTCCAGCCAGGTCCATGGCTGGAGGCAGGTGAAAGACAACCATACATTGATGTTTTTCTCCCTCTCTGCCTGTCTCCCTTCCTCTCTCTCTGGAAATAATAAATAAAATCTTTTTTAAAAATTTAATTAAATTAGGTCACAGCATTAATGGGTCACAACCTAAGTTTTTAAAATGGCTTATAGTACACATTCTCCTTCCCCAAAATGAGATTCTCCCATAATACGATGCTAGTGTTTTCAAAGATGCAGTTGGTTCTTGAAGAAACAAGACTGGGGACATCCTGTTGGCCACGAACCACCATTTCTAAGGGTTTGGTGAATTCTTTCAGCTTTCAGCTGTTTTGCTACTAATACACAAAATGAATCACAAAGTGCTGCAGGTTCCATGGGTACCTGGTGGTCCTGCAACGCTGGTCCTGGCAGGTTTCTACTCTCAGAGCCCTGGGGACTTTTCCTCCCTCTCCTTCCATGGAATTCTCATCACTTTGGGTCATTCCCTCCCCAACTCCCACAGTCTTCACTTCTTTCCTCGTTTGCCCCCTCATCCCCAATTCCTACTTCATTACCATTTTTACACAAGACACAGAAAGGATAATGAGCCAGGAAACAGCTAGCAACCCAGCCCCTTACACTTTCTGGAAATTACCATCATCCCTTCCCTATTATCTACCCAAAATGACTGCCATAGATTAACGCCATTGCTACTGGTATGCATCTTACACAGTTTAAAATTTCTCATCTTTGCTGAATCAATTCAAAAAAGTAGCTCCAAGCTGTAAATGCTTGAAGGACTTAGGGCAGCTGAGAATTGGTCTCTTATGCATGAGCTGGGCCACAAAGGGGAAAATATAAATAGGGTCATCACTTTTCATATGTACCTGAGGGATGCCCTGTCCACTGTGGGGTGGACAGGGGTGGGGGAACCCTAAACCCTAGCACTTTTGGGTTGTTACATTAACAAGTATGGTAGTAATGACATGCCAAACGAAGATGTGCCTTCAACTGCACTCCCACAAATTAACAAAAATTATTTTCAGGAGTGGCAGTGCCCTGTCGGAATACATAAACCCAAGCAAGCGGTGGGACTTACTTACATTTCTCCATTTCAAAATTACTAGGGATTTGACCATCATTCAAATGGAAATGATGGCCCAGAGAAAGTAGCATCTCCCCCCTTCCTACTCAGCTCCCTAACCTGCCCTCACCCCTAGGAACAAACTCCTTTTGCCACTGTACGTAAATTCTACTCTAAAATCTAGAGAACTCAGAGCCTGAGACATGGGAATCTGACACAGGGCACTCTATACCCCGGGGATTCATATTTTCTCAAGTTATCAGAGAAGTTTACTAAATGACTATTGGCATTGTTCTGTAACATTGTACCCGTTTTGTGGTTGACATAGTGACCATGACACCCTATCTTGTTAGCTCTCTACCCTAGGCATAAAATTAAAAAGATCCCTGGCTGGTGTGGCTCAGTGGACTGGTGCCAACCTGTGAACTGAAAGGTCTCCAGTTTGGATTCCCAGTCAGGGCACACGCCTGTGTCACAGGCCTGGCCCACAGTAGGGAGTGTGAGAGAAGCAACAGATAGTGTTATCTCTTGCAGGCTGATGTTTCTCTCCCTCTCTTCCCCTCTCTCTAAAAGTAAATAAATAAAATCTTTTTAAAAACTAAGTTAAAAAGAGAAACTAGGTCACGCACGATCTGAAGCTAAGGGGGGAGGGTTGCTTTATAAAATGCACATATTGTAGGACCTAGTTTTGGGGTCTTCTGATGGGTCTGAGAATGCTTGTGATGTGGGGAGGCGGCATTTCCTAAATTGCTTCCGCCTCCCCTAGCTTCCCACTGTTACACAGGCTAAATTTACACCTTCAGCAGCTAAACATGGGTGTCTATTTTATTACGTAAACAAGCAAAACCTCACCATGTCCTTGATGTGCTTTTCTATCAGCCTTAATGAGGGGTTGGGCATTCCCTGCTTGGAATTGTGTTCAATTTCAGGCTTGGCTGACTGACTGGGCTGCTGCATTTGGGGATGTGGACGTAGGCAGGAAGTTGGTACAAATCAGCACAGAAACGCACTTCATTACGATTTTTGTATTTCGTGTTTTCCTGCCTTAGGAAAAGCATTTTTTTTTTTTTTCAGTCTGACCCAGAGAGCAAGATGTTAGATTATTTTACTGATATGCCTTACCCCAAAACTTGCTCTCTGAAATAAGTTGTAGGAAAGAAGGGGAGCAGCTTAGACAAGAACCTAGTATAAAGGAACCATGGACATGGACAACAGGTGGGATTGACTTTGGGGGGAAGGGGTGGGTGGGGAGGGGGACAGAGGGGAGCAAAAAAGGGATGGATGTAATATAACAATAAAATTAAAAGAAAAAAAAATAAGTTGTAGGAATGTTGCGTGACTTATTTTGTGTGACTTGGAATAGCCTGAGAATGTCAACTCTGGGAAGAATCAAGCAATTTTGGGTAGAAATGAAAAGTAAAATTTATGGCATTCTCAAAATAGAACACCTGCTTTAGAAATTTTTATTCTGACCTGGAAAATGGCACAGGTTTTAGGGCTGGCCAAGTGATTTCTTTTTCTTTTCTTCTCTTTTTTAAAGATTTTATTTATTATTTTCAGAGGGAGGGGAAGGGAGAGAGGCAGAGAGGGAGAGAGAAATCAATGTATGGTTGCCTTTCACCTGCCTCCAGCTAAGGACCTGGCTGGAGACCTGGCTTGCAACCTGGTTATGTGCCCTGGCTGGGGAACCGAACCTGCGACCCTTGGGTTCACAAGCTGGTGCCTTATCCACTGTGCTACCAGCCAGGGCTGATTTCTGATAATACAGAACGAAATCTCACATCCAGGGCAGCTGTACAGAGGGGACACCTGAGAGAAAAAACTTATTTCTGTATTCTTGGTGCTACCGGACTCTGTCATATAATATTTAATTGAAAGGAAGAAGAGAAATGGATTTTATAGATTGCTTGAAAAATGTTTAATTCCCAAGCAACCTGAACATCTGGGAAGAATTAGACAGGGCAGAGGGCTGCCCAGCACAGTCTAGTCCTCGAGAATTAACTGCAGCAATAAGGTGAAAATGAAGCTACTTTCCTCAATTCCCTCACTGACTCATCCACTCATTAATCATTTATTGTCTACCGTTGTGTCGGTCAGAGTTCAACCAGGAGATAGGAAAGCGCACCAAAAACTGGAATGGGAAAATTTTAATGGAAAGTATTATTAACCACTAAGAGGGGCAAAGGGATGGCCAAAGAATATTGGAACCACAGGTGTCAGCAGCAGGTACCAGCTTGAAAGCTGGCCTCCTCTCTGGCAGAGGTGCAGACTCCGTGCGACAAGGGATGCTGTGGCCCACAGGTCTGTGAAGCATCGCACACTGCTGTACTCCAGGGAGCTTCCCAAGACCCACTGAAACTCTCTGGAACAACTTACTGGGGCTGTAGACCCCTAGGTCTCGCAGGGTCTACCTGCTGGCCACTGTGTCACAGGAGCACGAACAAAGCACAAGAACCCCCAAGAAAAGCCCCTTCCTCCTGCAGTGTCCCTCCAGCGCCCTCTGCTGACAAACCTGGAGTTGCACCCGCTGTCCAGGGAGCAACGTTCACAGGGTGGGTCCAGCTCCAGCACCTCAACATGTGGCAAAGACGAGGACTGGGGATAGAGGAGACACTGACAACTGGCAGAACTGTGGCTTAGATCCTCCACGAGACACAGCAATAAGATGGATAAGTGCAGCCCTTTCCCTTAAAAAGCTTATTATCACAGGGAAAAAGTCTCTAAATGAAATTCAGGACCAGTTTATTTCTTGGCTTTGTTTCCTTTTTAAAAAGCTACTGTCTTTCTAAGACCTCTGAAAAATGGCCATGTATGTTCAAGTACATGTTGTTACCCCCGTCCCTAATTTAAATGAATCCAAGTCAATGTAATACACAGACACAGAAGATAACTTTGGAGCCAGAATGTTCTAAGTCTACAAAGTTCCAATCTATATCTATTGTGTGCAACCCCTATGGATGACCCTCAAGAGATATCTCCCCCTTCTGTCTTATTACCTGACCTATGGCTGGCCTGATGCACTGTGGAGGAGCCCTTGTTGAGTCATTAGACTGTTATTCAGTCACTTGTCCAGTCCTTCAACAAATATTTATTAAGGCCCCAGTATGTACCAGTCCTAGTGGGTAGAATGGCACACAAAAAAGCTCTCTCCTGGAGCTTACAACCCAGTGAGGGGAAGTATATGAACATACTTCCCAAATTTTGGTCATTTGTATACTGCTTCTAAAATTTTTGCCTATATGCCTAATCACAGCACACCTAATTCATATGGCTGTGGAACATGGATTCACAGTTTATCTATTGTAGGCCCACTGTCGGAAAAACGTATTTGTTCACGAATGGATAGACTACTAACTTTACAGATATTTTTTCTAATATGCACTAAAATAAATGTATAACTTTAAAATTAAAAAATGAACACCTGCATTTTATTTGTTTCATATACACATGCTACACTTCAGGAAGCCATTACACAAAGGATCTCATAGAGAAATGTAAAATTGACAAGTGCTCACAAAAGAGAAGTATCCAGTGTCCTCATATAATAGAGAGACTGAACTTACTCAAGGGCTTCCCTAAGGAAATGAGCTGGTACCTGACAGAACAATAAGGATTGACTAGGTAAAGAGGTGGAGTATGGGTTGTGAAGAACAATCTGTGGAGAGGCAGCAGCATGTGCTAAGGCCCTGTGGCAGAAGGGAACACAATGTCAGTGAGACCCAAGTATGGAGATCAAGGATCGGGGGCAAGGAGTGAACTGAGGCCAGACAGCAAAGTAGAGGCCAACAGCAAATGAGGAAAGTTAGGTGGACTCCATTCCCTAACATCTGTCGATACCAGGTGGAAACTGTATATACATAATTACTCTCTCCCACGCAACTGAATTATAAAACTTTTCTAAACACTCTGCCAAAGGACACACGTAATCAGTATCAACATGCATGTTTCTGGCTTGAGTTCAAATCTGAGACTGTGAAATGTATTCCAGACTTGAAACTCAGGGGCTGGGGATCTATTTGCTCAATATTTAGGTCTTTCCCCAGGGCTTTCATTCATTCCATCCAGCAGGTGGAGTACAAGAAAGCGCTTTCTGTTTCCAACAAATTCCTGATATCCAAAAGGAGAAGCAAGGTTTGCCAGCACAGCCAAGGGTAAGAGATAAAACAAGGAAACAGTGATTATGTACTTGAGTCTCATTCACATGGAAAACATGAACTCATTAGCTCCTTATTTCCGTGCTTCCAGAATTTCTGAATTTTGACACTTCTGTCCAAGTTTGGGTAGCTGTGCTATTAATCAGTCCAAAAATAAATGAAGCAGCTTTAAAAGAATCACACAACCAAAAACCACATCCTTCACAAGATAGAAAAACAGAAAGGCAACTTGGAAATTCTTCAGAGATGGTGCCAGTCTCAGGGTTTTGGGAAGGATTTGCCTGGCTGGAGATGTCTTTATCTGGATATGAAATCGATATTACAGACATGTTTACACAGATCTAATGGGGAAACTCAGTAGTAGCCCAAATTACCCCACAGATATTGCTTTCTTAAACTCCTGGCGTAAAAAGGTGACCTCCTATAGCCCTGGCCACGTGGCTCAAATGTGGCTCAGTTGGTTGGAGTACCATCCCATACACCAAAAAAATAGTTGCAGTTTCAATCCCTGGTCAGGGCACACCATTTCTCTCTCTCTCTCTCTCTCTCTCTCTCTCTCTCTCTCTCTCTCTCTCTCTCT